>CAUYRT010007502.1:0-57811 GCA_963574885.1 Lepilemur ruficaudatus
TCTTCTTTGGAGAAGTTTCTGTTCATCTCCTTTGCCCATTTATAAATGGGGTTGTTTGATTTTTTCTTGTTAATTCTTTTGAGTTCTAGGTAGATTCTTGTTATCAGACCTTTGTCGGAGGTGTAGAGAGCAAATATTTTCTCCCTTTCTGTAGGTTGTCTATTTGCTCTAGTGATAGTTTCTTTGGCTGTGCAGAAGCTTTTTAATTTGATCAGATCCCATTTGTTTATTTTTGTTGCTGCATTGATTGCTTTGGGGGTCTTCTTCAAGAATTCTTTGCCTACACCGATGTCTGAAAGGGTCTTCCCAACATCCTCTTCTAGGATTCTTAAGGTTTCATGCCTTAGGTTTAGGTCTGTTAATCATCTTGAGTGAATTTTTGTAAGAGGTGAGAGGTAGGGATCCAGTTTCATTTTTCTGCATGTAGCTATCCAATTTTCCCAGCACCATTTATTGAAAAGAGATTCTTTTCCCCAATGTATATTTTTGTCTGGTTTATCAAAAATTAGGTTACCATACACAGATGGATTCATCTCTGGATTCTCAGTCCTGTTCCAAAGATCAATGCTTCTGTTCTTATGCCAATAAAGGGCTGATTTGTTTATAATTGCTTTATAGTATAGCTTGAAATCTGGAAGACTGATGCGTCCCAATTTGTTCTTTTTGCTTAAGATTGCTTTTGCTATACGAGGTCTTTTCTGGTTCCATACAAAGTGAAGAATTATGTTTTCTAGGTCTGTAAAGAATGAAGATGTTACTTTGGTGGGGATTGCATTTATTCTATAGATCACTTTAGGTAATATTGACATTTTAACAATATTGATTCTACCAATCCATGAACAAGGCAGATTTTTCCATTTTTTTACATCTTCTGTAATTTCTTTTTTTAGTGTTTCATAATTTTCCTTGTATAAGTCTTTCATATCTTTTACTATAGCCTCCAAAAAAATTACATATCTAGGAATAAATTTATAAATGGTGTCTTGAGACATGAGCTAGTAATTGTATATGCCCTTTCAAATTTGCATGACATTTTCAAACAAAACATGCATAAAATAAAGACAAATATATACTTTTTTTCTGGAGGTATTTAAAGCTATGCAATACTAAATCTAACTTTGCACAATTGAAGTACACTTAATAGTAAATGTTTACAAGTTTATTTTGAGATGTCTTGCTATATTAGGAAAACAGCATATCTATAAAATGCATAAATAACAACATATACACATGTTAAGGAGACATGCTCAAAAATCTTTCTAGTATGGTAGAGGTGTGTGATTTTTAGACAGTTGGACATTGTTTAGTGAATGGTTTAAGGGAATAAGTACAAAGAAAAGGAATTTCATCAGAATACTTTCCGTTAAGTGGTTGATAGAACTTTGTATATTTTGGTCTATTTATGTAGCAATATATTTGTGTAGGAAATTGATTTTAAAAAACCCTTTCTTCCCTGCAAGCAAACTTAATAAACAGGTGAAATAGACCAAATACACAGACCACACATTTTCTATCCAGACTTTCATTTATTAGGAGATATGTTGATAAAGTCACAAGTAGTGGGTAGCTGGAAGAACAACTGCTGCTGTTTTATCAGGTTATTTCAATAACTCAAGTTTTTTCTGCTGATACATTTATATAAGAGAAACTTATATAGATGTATACAGTTAAAATCAGTCAATCAGCACATAGGAAAACATGAACATAAAATATATCCATTGGAAGAGACAGTCCTATTATTTATAAGGTAGCATTTGTTAATGAAGGAATGAACTGAGTAACTCCTAGGAAGGGATAATCCATCCAAATTCTATCAAGACAAGTTCTAAACTTGGGGACATGGTTTCCCTGTGCCGCCCAGGCATAAAGACAGTGGCATCATCTTAGCTCACTGCAGCCTCAAACTCCTGGACTCTAGAGATCCTCCAGCCTTAGCCTCTCAAATAGCTGGGAATATAGGCATGCACCACCACACCTGGGTAATTTTTCTCTTTTTTGTAGAGACGGGGGTCTCACTCTGTTGCTTAGGCTGGTCTTGAGCTCCTAACCTGAAGTGATCCTCCCACCTTGGCCTCCCAAAGTGCTAGGATTACAGCCACTGCACCTGGCCTGGTTTCATTCTTGATCTTCTTTCTTGCAACATATTGAGATAACAGGGAGGGGAAGGAAAGACAATTGTTCTTTTTGATGCGTCTCTCTGGTTTTACACAGATGGAGGGAAAGCCCCTTTCAATGCCTTTTGATCTCTAAGGGCTTTAACTCCAAATGTCCTTTATACCAAGGAGTCATATGTAGGGGTAAAATTTCCTGAGCTCCTTCACTAGTAATTCCAAAAATTCCTCTGTGTATAACTGTCAGGTCAGCAATCTGAAATGTTGGTTCTTGGTGTGCTCTTGGCTGAAGAATGACCAGTCACAGCAAAAGCAAGGTAAGCATGAGACAAGGTTTTTTGAGGAGAGAAAGATAGGATTATAGTGCAACAGCAAGATATAGATTTACAGAGCAAAAGCAAGATACATTTGCCACAGATGATGAACCAACCACTTGTCATAACAGAAAGGCCTTGGTTATGGTCTGGGGTCTTGTTTTTTAGTGTCTGGATCGGACCCTTCTCATGGTTCAGACATCACCCTCAAACCACTTTCATGGACAGTTGGGAGTTATATAACCTGAGTCTTACTACATATGTGGATCTCCCATGAGCTTCTTCCAAGGGCTTAGCACAGGTGTTTCTTACCATATCATTTCTAAAATAGATATTCCTGATTAAAAGATTATCCTTAAAGACGCAGACTCCTTCTGTTTTCTGGCTCAACTTTCCTTAAGGACCTTGAAGTCTTCCATGTTTGGCTGTTTGCTGGAGAAAGTACACAGGGAATCCCAAAAAGGAAAAGTGACACAAATCACTTTCACCCACATTCAGTTGCCCTGCACTCATCTAACTGCAAGGAAGGTTAGGAAATTCCAAGGGAGTGATGCTGCAACAGAGAGGGGAATTTAAGTGTTCTGGTGTCCAGGAGCCATAAAGACTAAATGCAATTGTACAAAATGCATACTACAGTTAATAATTTAAAATTATTGAATAAAATGAGTGAAAAGAATTATCATACAACCTTAGAAGCAGTGAGGTACATTTTTTATTCTTTTTAGAAATATGTGCATTGTAGGTATGGAGGATGGATAGATGTGTTTGGAGTAGCCTAAATTATTTAAATGTGAATACATTTTTCTGTCTTTGCTTTTGTCAACCTCTCACTGAATGTTCTTTTTAAGTTACTTTTTAAGGGCAATACCTCAACAAAGTAAGGCCTGGAAGATAAAGTGCCTTGAGTGAAAAAAGATACTCTGAGATGTTAGGGCAAAGAATCAGAAAAGTTATCAAAAAGCAAACTTAATAGATTTGTTTTAGCAATGGGCTTGGCTAAAAGTCACAAACCTACTATATGTGTGCACAAGACTCCTTCATGATCTTCTTTCTCTCTTACAGTCTTATATTCTTTTTCATGCCAAAAACAAACTTGTCTCATTCTTACAACTAAACACTGAAGTGTTTTAAGGGAAACACTTCCAACTTGGCTCTGTCCTGGGGCACAAATCATATTATGAAGACTCAATTTCTATATACACCTCAGAAAGATTATCTCCCTGTGTCAGGCAAGATGGCTGCTGGCAGTTACTAGTGTGCTAACCCTAGGGGAAAAGGGATGGGTCAGTCATTTCTACCTCAGCTGAGTGTCATAGGGGAATATACCCCTTCCTCTGTTTCCTTCCCTGAGCTTTCGATTGCATTCTGTTACAGTAATGCACAATCTTAAGTTGTCTTTACGTAGAGATGTCAATAAAATTTTTAATGACATTCATTTAATATTTAGTTACCCTAGAATGTATAGGCACTCTTTAACATCTCTATTTTACAGCAGGATTACGTAACTTGTCTAAGATCAAACAAGTAGAAATTGTGTTTTTTTTTTTTTTTTTGAGACAGAGTCTCACTCTGTCTCCTGGGCTAGTGTGCAGTGGTGTCATCATGGCTCACTGAAGCCTCAAACTCCTGGACTCAAGTGATTCTTCTGCCTCAGCCTCCCCAGTAACTGGGACTACAGTTGCACTCCCCCATGCTGGGCAAATTTGTCTGTTTTTTTTTTTTTTTTTTTTGTAGAGAGGGGGTCTTGCTCTTGGCTCTTGCTTAGGCTGGTCTCGAACTCCTGGCCTCAAGCCATCCTCCACGCCTCAGCCTGTCAGAGTTACAGACTTGAGCTACCTTGCTGAAATTATTTTTTTTTTACTCCTTTAGGCTCTTTATTTTCTTTTTATGGAATATGTAAGTCATGGATACATAATTGATTTTTAGACACTTGTTCCGAAGTTTAAATTTTTTTTTTAGCTCAGCCATTTTAGTTTGCTACCATTGACTTGTTGGCTGAACTGATTTTATTTTGAATGTGATTTTTTTTACAACTTATTTTTATAATGTAAATGATATTTGATACCATCTACCAGATGGAAAACAGTTACATATTTTTATGTTCTAGAAAATAGCAAATGCAAGACACGAATCATATATATCATTGAATCAAATTTAATTGTCTTAAAGTTAGTTTCCTTTTGATTAAACTTCTGTAGTGAAGCTACCGATGGCTTACTCAGTTCTAAGTAACTACCACAGATCTTGATTCACCTTCCATCCCCAGTGGTATGAACTCTGTTCCTATGATATGCTGCAGCTTAAAAAATAACAAAATAAAATAAATGATGACTTTTCAGCTAAGATAAGAGATGTTAAATATTTTCAATTCTGTGAATGAACGATGAATACAGCTAATTAATTAAAACTATTGGGAATTTCTTTGAAGCAGTCTGTGATTAAACACAAGGCTTTACTGTGGAACAATTAAGTAAATTTGGCCTCAGGTATCTGTGCTCATTCCCAAGGGAATGAGTGATGAAATTCTGGTTCAGAGTTGTACTTTATTGGAAATTTGTCTATTTTAATTGATTCAGCTTAATTATAAAAACTCCAGTGGAACAGCTGATGCAAAGGATATATTATGTTAATGTGTAAACCTCCCATGAGTTAACTCGAATCTCATCAAGAAAAGAAAACATAACTTCTCTGTTTCTACAAATGAATGTAAAATAATAAAAATGAAATAAACTACAATAGTTTGTATTACTGAGACTATTTTCTTATGCTAGATGAATTTTAAATAAAATATTCTTAGACACCCCTAGGTTGGTATAGAAAAGATTTTCTGAGTAAAATTTAAATAGAATAATATTAGTAAAGAATAATTGACCAAGTAGACAGAGACTACTTTTGTTAATGCTTCTTTTTTTTTTTTTTTTTTTTTTTTTGGTTTGGAGAATATTTTTTGGCTTATAATGAAGTATTTTAGAATGCATAAATCCCAAACACTGACTTTTTTTGAGACCGGCATGAGTACTGATAATAAATGCATCAGCATTTACAAGAATATTTTTCCTGTGAATTTTGTTACTAATGGCATATTGAAAAATTATGTGCAAGAAGTAAATGAAATGGAAACAATGAGCCACACATTTGAGTAAGACATTCTAATATTGATAAATAACCAAAGAATATCCTCTTTAGTAGCAAATTAGTTTATCCTTCAGAAGATATAATTTGAAACAAATAATATCAACTAATATAAAAGGAAGCAGAGTAGAAACTTATAGTGTTTTTTTTGTTTTTTGTTTTTTTTATAAATTGTCTTTCTGAAAGAGCTAGTACCCAACTTTTTCTTTGACCATGTGTGTTTCTAAGAGAGATTGTTTTGTGAAGAGAGAAGGTTGCAGCTCCAACCTTGGGTAATGGAACAGTGATGATTAAAAGTGTGGCTCTTTCAATCTTTTACACAATTTTTTTAGTATCCTTTGTAATTTATTTTAATAGCTTTGAATCAATTAAGTCAGGTTGATTAGACAAAGTTGGAATAAGTTTTGAGGGTATAATTTTTTTCTTTAATGTCATTTATTTAAAAGTGAGGGGTATTATATTTCTTGATTTTAGTTTTATAGGCCATATAAAGAATATCTAAGAATTTGAAATCACTGATGATATCAGTTTCTTATGGGAAAATTCCATGAATGTGTACATTTCAACATAGTAATTGAATATATTTTGAATGATGAAACTATTCAGAGGAGTAAATATTAAATTGCTATGCCTACTTTTATAAGATGAGAAAAATAACTTACAATAGTAGAATAAAAGCTGGAAGGAATCTTGTAGATCCTATAACAAACTTCCTTCACTTTAAAAATGAAAAACTGAGAAGGTTTAGATAATTTACCCAAGGTTACATAGCTACCTGGGACAACTTGGACCACAACTAAGGGCTATCAAAAACGAGCTCAGGATTGTCCCACCATGCTACTTTCTTTTATTATTCCATTCGTCCCTCTATTAATCTCCCCTTGCCTTCCTTTCTTCCTTCCTTTCTTATTCATGGAGTTTTTACTATTACCCTGGAACCCTCTTGGGCACTGGTGTTACAAAGATGAAGAGACTGATCTGGTTGTAGCCACTGATAATAAAAGTTCAAATTTTATGGTTAAAAAAAGTTCACTAAAAAATTTGAAACTCACCCAGACTACAGTCTAATTAAACAGTGCCCTGTAAGGGTGTTTACCACCCTTACCACTCTTACCACCCTTACAGCCGCTCTGGACAATAGCGTAAGAACAGCCTTACTATTTAATTTAGATGTTCCTCTTCAATCACACCCAGAGAGCTTCCACAAATCTCAACTTTATAAATATAGTAAATCATAAATTTTATTGAGAAAGACCTAATGCATTCTTGGAAGTAATATATAAATGAACATAAATATTGTTACATATGATAAACCATAAATTAAATACAGTGGTTTTAGTCTCTTCTCGTTAAAGAACTTGGAGTATTTTTCAGCAACAAGTTATTATATATTCAACCTGAATGGATCCTACTTTTCTAACATATGGCTCAGACTCTTCTGTGCATTGAGCTCTGCATACAATATCTTTATTTTATTTTATTGAAGCTACTGGTATCATTTGCAGCTGTCTGATTTTTTGTCACTGCTTTCCTAAAGAGAGCATGCTTTAATACACTTTTGGATGTTTGATGTTTATTTTACTTCCTATCTTCAATCTGGCTAGGTGATATATAGCTTCCCTGCATCTCTGTTGTAATTCAAGAATTTTGTGTCCTTTATTTCTTATCTACGTGTGTTATGTACTCTACTGTGGCAAAAAAAAAAAAAAGAGAAGATTTCAAACTCTTGTTTGTCAGAAAATGTACAAAACTAATTTGAGTTTGGGTTCCGTTTGAATGGGATCCTCACTGGGTAGAAATGCAAGGGCAAGGGATGAAAGGGTATAAAATAAAAAGAAATAAAAATAAGTCATCAAGTCATTGGGCAACTACTTATGTGACAGACGAATGTCACCCTTCCTTCCCACCCCCCCAAAATATTGATGATATAAAAATGAAGTAAATGCATAACTTAAGAAGAGCAAGTAACTAATATTATTTACTCTGATACTATGACCTGGAAACTTAGAAATCCCCTATGGCTTTCTGACTTTATCCAGGCCAATGGTCATTTTCCAGTTATGATTTTGAATGTTCAATATGTATCAATAAAAGTATAGCAGAACAATAAACAAGATATATCTGCAACATTTTGACTAAATCTATAAGAAAATGATGGAGTGAAGTATTCTGAGACAATCTTTATTTTGTATATTTTATATTCTTCTCTAATTCATAAAAAAATGCTTTCATCTTTATCATGGCCTTTTTGGTCATGGACTAAAATCCACGTTAAAGCTTACATTCTAAATATTTTTCATTGTAAAATTTTTGGAAACTGGCAAAGAGCCATTCTTGAAGTGATGTTTCATTTGCTTCACTATTAAGCCCTAGAAAAACTACTTTCATGATCTGTATCTCCAAACTATTCATGGTTAAAACTAGAGGATGTTTTCATCGAAGCTTGTGCTTTATATCAGAAAAACCAATGATGCTTGGAAGAATTTGGAATCACAAGTCTGTGAGATGAAAAATACTGTTAAGAACATTCAGTTTGAAAGGAAAAGCACAAGAAAATGATTTGACAAAATAGTTTTACAATTTTATTACATTATTCTAGTGTGTAAGTAAATATGTTTATCCTGTATAGATCATATAAATTTTAAAGGTATAATTAATGTAATTTAAATATATCTTTATAGCCTAAATATATTATAGTTTCAAAAAAATTGTTTGATAGTTTACTAGACTCTACTTTGTTTTACATAATTAAGCTTGCTACAGAAAAGTGTTCATAGTCTAAATAATCTTAGCATATTATTTAATCAAGAATATAGAATAATATATACTATGTATAATGATTACCTGCATATTTTTAGCTAATGAATGAATTACTAAGATAATATGTTCAAATTCCATGAAAAAACAATATAACTGAATTCTAGTTTATTCTATTTTAAGTTCTTGAATCTTCACTTTGATGCTAGATGGCATTGCATTGTATGGTTATTATCATCTTAAAAATATTCTACATACATACTCTGTATATATATTTATCAGTGAAATCTACTTTTAGTGGTTTCTGTTGGTTTCTTATTAAACCTAATTTGGTCATCATCCTTGGGACCATTGTTCATAAATTTTCAAAATGTTGCTATTTCCTTGGTAATTCTCTGTTGTATCTACCATGCTTATGAATGATAGTTAAAAGACTGGGAGATGGAATGCTTAAATTTTCTCCTAATTATATCATAATTTGCTAATACATATCACCTAAAAATCCCCAAAATTGTTTATCTTCACCAATTCCTATGGCATTTACATAGCATTTTCTACCTTAAGTACAGCTACTTAAGTACTAATTGCGATTTCCTATTACATGCCAAGTTTTTAGAGAAATTTTTAATTTTATTCATCCAGATATTCCCCAAACAAAGCCCAGTCCTGCAAGCTTTTATTAAATACTGACTGAATGAGGAGATAGGGGAATTAATGAATAGTCTATTTTGAACAAATTCGACAAAGGTAAGATATTGAGCAATTGTTTCTCTTTAGGTTTAAACCATATTCAGAAGAGACATTCAGGGATTAATCCTCTTAGTAGCCTTGGTTTAAGATGTTCAGGGTTATAAATTAAATCTTCAACCCATTTCACTCCATTTAATAAATATTTAATAATTACCATATTATACATAAAGTATAATGTTAGATACTGTACAGAAGATTGCTGTTCAAAAAAAAAAAAAAAAAGATACACAATCTGCTACCTGAATCTCATGACCTACTATTCTGTGAAGCAGATAACAATCTATGTGGAGGAATTGTAGTATAGTTCAACAAATCAAATTGGGCATGTTTTTTGAAAAAAGTAACAGAATAATAATTAAATTTGATATTCTATGTAAAAACATTGAGCACATTGCCAGCTATATAATAAGTACTCATAAAAGTAATCAATTATAACAGTGGCAGGAATGGTAGTAAGAAAAAATAATAGTATTTCTAATGTTGTGAATTATAGCAGCAGAAATTGATTTGAACAGTAGAAAACCCTCCTTCTGCAGAAACTTAATCCCCATGACCTAATTTGTTTTATCTATCTTTTTGTACACTAACACTTTGTAAAAGAGATTTGAGGTAACTGTGTCAGCTAAACCGAACTTAGCACGAATTATAAGTTTTATTTCTGTGTGTTAGCTAGTAGAGATTGCATCAGATTTGAATGTTGGGGCCTGCTTAAAGGAAATTAATGGAGAATTAAGAAAACAAGTTCTAGGAAAGGGAGGTGAAAGGTTTTCTAATGGTGAAATTCAAGAGTTTGTTAAATCAAATGTCACTTATGTCATCCATCATTTTATTAATATCAGTTCCTTTCTAAGATTATTATAGTTCATGAACTTAAATCCTCAATGCATTTTCTAGTTTAACACAAATCTGAAAGAAATCAGTTGAAATTTAATGAATTGCTTCAGAAGTTGCTGATTGAAGGTTAAATGTGTTACTTATGTGAAAGGGCTTTGTAAACTCTCATGTGCATATAAAACGCTAGTGCTGTGATGATGTTGATGAAGACGATGATTGGAATGAGAACAAGTCAATACCCCCATTCATTCTCTAGATGAATGGATGAGAAGGATATTGACATCTCTGGTGCTAATGAGCAGGGGGTGAACCTAGCACCCCACCTCGGGAGTATAATCCAATGTTGTCAACCACTGCTGAAGCCTGATGTGATTAATAAATCCCTTCCCAAGAGAAAGGTGGCGAAGTTGACTCAGGAGAGAGAAGCACCACGCATCTTTGTCCGGTTGTCTTAGAGGGAATACAATATATGAGAATAACTAAAAAGATGATCACAAACATTTGTCTATGACACATGTGACAAGTTAGGAAGAGACTGTTCATTTTTTCATTTGTTCCTCCCTGGGATACGATATTATTTTTTTATATTTAAATTAGTTTGGTTTCTGAGTACAGCTTGGAGAGTATAAAATGTCTTTGTAGCAAAAGATACCTTCTCAGAGATAAAGGAGAATTATGCCTATAAAAGAAATGGCTGACTTTGTTTGTTCATAAATTTGCTTATAAATACAACATCTTAGCTTTAATGTCCCTAAGTTGTGTTAGGTAAGCTTTTTAACAGTGAATGAAAAAAAAAATCAATGTAGAAAGATTTGCTACTGCAAAATTAGGTTGCAAAGTAGGGAGAGAGAGAGGGAGGGAGAGAGGGACAAAGAAAGAGGAGAAGAAGAAAAAAGAGAAGAGAGACAGAACACCTGTTTTATTCATATGAGTAGATATTCATCCACCCACCATCCATCCAGCTATCTCTGTCAGTCTATCTAGCTATTTTTCTATCTGGTTATATTTTGGGATATTATAATGATAAATTCAGTTTAAGAAAATGGATATTAATAAAGAATATAAATGTAAATTTTCTTCATAATGTATACTTTATGTAATGTTAATGGCACACTAGCAGACACTGTTATTTTTTACTACTTTTAGAAAACCCCAAAAGCAACTCTATAAGCAACAAAATTAAACAGCTGCCTCAAATGTGCAAGTCTATAGACCTTGGTGTTTTGGACTGATCATTGTTTGCCTACTGATGGGGGTAAGGAGTGGGGAGGAAGGGTTGTTCAGAGCATATATGATGTCTACCAGCACCCCAGATGCCTACCCATTAGATGCCAGTAGCAGCCCTTCCCCTCTACCAAGGGAAGCAATCACAGTATTTCCAGACATTGCCAAATGTCTCCTGGGCAGCAAAGCACCCCAGTTGAATAACACTGTTTTATACCTGTGTATATTCACATAGGTATAATATAACCTGACATTCACAACTATATATGAAATCGCAGGTGCTAACATTTTACTTTAAAATTAAAAACATATTAAGTACACAGAAAAATATTTTAGACACTTGTGTATACTATCCAGATTTAACAGATATCCAGATATTAATATCATTTAAAAACTATAAAGAAGAAAATGTAGATAATTAAAAGTCCATATACTATTTGGGAAAATTATCTACACAGACTTGTTGCTTATCCTAATTTTTTAAAGCCCCATCTACCAAGTCTCCCAAGCTAAAAACTTTAGCCATTTCCTATTTCTTGTCCTTTCTCAATGTTACATCCAGTAAGTCACTGAAGTATTTATTATTCCACCTCAGAAAGATGGCTTGACTCTCATTGCTGTCTGTTTAGTGTTCATTGCTTTCATCATCTCTTGCCTAAAAAGTCCTAATTTTTTTTCTCCACCAGCCTCTCACCACCTACCCCAATTTTACCCTGCATCAAGGGAGATAATTCCATAAAATAAATCATAGCCTAATTTCCTTGTATACAGTGCCACTGACTCCCCATCACCCGAAATAAAATTCTGAGTTCCTACATTACCTCTTTCCAATTGAGTCCCCTCTTCTCCCTGCCTCATTTTCCATTCAGGGGTCTTAGGCCAGTAAACAACACTAGATTCTCTCAAGACACTTTGCCATTAGACATATTATTCTCTTAGCTTAAATTTCACTAATGTTTCCTACTAGTATATTCAGCTCTTGAGTTTGAATAGAGAGAATTTGATAGCAAGGAATACTGTGAAATCTGAAATTGTTTCGTTCCTAATTTTATGTGTCAAGTGGTAAGAAGTGATATGCAAGGGACATCTTTATGTCCTGGTTTTTCCACTACATGACTTCTTTTTATGTCTTTATGTTGCAAATATAAAACAAATACTGAAAACTTCACAGAACAAATACTTAAGGAGTTTTGAAAGGCATACTCCATTGTAACTATCAACCTATGCCAGGGGTGGGGAACATTTTCATGTTGGAAAGCCACATTAATTTATTAATAGCTATAATCAAATAAGGCCACATTCAAAAAACTTCAATTAGATATACTTAAAAATGTACATTATTTTGTAAAAATCTAACTACTATATGCTCAATAATTTCAAAAACTGAAAACTATTAAGTTTAAAGGTAACTATCTTTTAATGACTTTGTTGTGTCTGCTTTTTGTTGGGAAGCATTTGAATATTTGGTTGCAGTATGGAGATCCACTGTTTTAATTGGTCCTTTAGATGGGTATCAGTCATTTGTGACCCTAGAGGCATCTTGATTTGGGTTAGGTAGGAGAATGTAGATTCCAATCTATAAGTAGTTGAAACGCAAGAAAGCATTTTTCAGGCATGTTGCTGAAGGCATTGGTATTCTACTGCAGTTTTCCATATTTTAATTGGGTCTTTCTTAGCATCAAACAATGACCTTAAAATGTCATCTACTGAGAGCTCAATCAATTCCATCTGTAGTTTTTTAGGTACCTTGGTGATATCAACTAGGTGAGGCTGAAATGCTAATTTGAGTGTGATGCCATGATTCTCAAAGTCAGTGAACCTTTCATTGTATTCTCCAATTAATAAGTCTATAACAGCTGCACATTCTTCAGATGATTCACGTATATCATCCTACTCATCAGTGACCTTTGCTAACTGGGGAAAATGTTCATCTGAAATTTCCTTTTGAAGCAGTGTTTTGCAAAAAGATAGCTTATTTCAAAATGCTTGGATTTTTTGCCATGTATCATATATAGACTTAGTTTTACCTTGCAAAGAAATATTCAAGTCATTTTGATTTGTCATGATATCACACAGAAATGCTGCATCCCTATGGAAATTTTCTTCAATAATTGACATTGCTGATTCTGTTCTTTATAAAACTTAACTATTCTTGCAGAGATAAAATTTTGGCTAACACCTCTCCCTGCAATAGCCAATGCACTTTAGAATGATAATGGCAAATCCACACTGAATACTTCATCTTTAGCATTTTACCAAACTGATGATGCCATGTTGCATTTGCACTAATAAAATTAACAACACGTATAACTTGTTGCAAAGTGTCACTTAAAATAGTAGCTCTAGCACAAGGATTTTGCTGGTGCAAGATACAATGAAAAGAAATGAGAGCATCTAGATCTGTTAATCCTTTTTTTTTTCAAATCCCTTCACGTTTTCCTGTCATGGAAGGTACATCATCTGTACATGCATGCACTAAATTTACCAAATTCAGTCCAACTTCACAACATTTATCTTGAAAGTTGCTGAAAATATCTATTCTCTGTGTTCTGTTCACAAGAGTTCCCAAAGTAACTCTTCATAGTAAAGATTTTCTGTTATGACCCAAATGAAGTATAAAACCTGCACCAAGTCAGTAATATTAGATGACTCATCCAAAGCGATTGAATAATACATATTTTCCTTTTGAAGTATCACCTGAAGTTGTTCTTTTAAGTTGAAGGCTAATTCATGCTGCAAATCAGTTATGGTTCTACTTGAAAGAGGTAGATGTTTGTACTTTGAAGTGTTATTGGGATGTAAGCATCCTGCAACTTTGACAATGCATTCTTTCACAATTTCTACATCACTGAATGGCTTCCCTTTTTTCTCAACTATATAGGCTATTTTATAAATTACTTCAGTGGCATTGTTTCCAGATCTTATTGCAGCTTGAAAGAATTGTCTTTGCTTTTGCTTTTTATTGTTTCATTTCTGCAATATAACCTTTCATAACTCTCCTTCTTATTTAAAATATTTGTGCCCCTTATGAATGTTATAATGCTGAACATTAATTAAGCATTCAATTTCTTTAATGTTAATATTGCAGTATCACAAAGCAAGCAAATTATCTTCTCTTTAGCAGAAACAAGATAATATTGCAATTCCCAATCCTCATTTACAAAATCTGTTTTCTTCCTTCAGAGTTCTCTTGTTCTTCTTTGACATGATGAGCTGTTAAACAGACAGAATTAAAAAAAATACTGTCAAGCTGTTCAACTATTCACAAATTCCTCCTCAACCAGGAGCACAGTGTACCACTATCAAAAGCTCATAACAGACGGGCATACACAATGCTCATAAACTCTCGCCAACCAGACTCATGTGATAGTGGCACCTGTTAGATGGGGGAAGTTAGAACTTAATAAATCATGAGCATAGTGGCCGTCAGTTTAGCCCCTATGGCTTAGTAATGTTCTACCTGTACCAATCAATCTGGGAGGACTATTTTGTTGAAATTTATTTTAATTCTCTGGTATTTTTAAAACATTTATTTAAAAAATAAAAATATAAAGGGCAAAAAATGTATTGATAAAAATAAAAGGATTTGTTCTACAAAATTTTCATTCAGTCAAAAGGTTATATTTAAGGACCTGGAAGGCCACATGTGTCCTTAAAGACACAGGTTCCCCACCCCTGACCTACACCAAGAAACAGAACTTTGCTGGCAACCCCAGAAACTCCACTAGGTGCCCATTTCAATCTCAAATTATTTTCTCCCCCAAAGTAACCACCATTCTTACTTGTATAGAAATTTCTTTCTTGAGCTTCCTCATAGTTTTCTCACCCAAATGTACATCCCTAAAAACTACAGTTTGGTTTTAAATATTTTAAAGAAATTTTTCAAGACTTTTGACTACAAGTTCCTTCTTTTTGCTTTTTGCTGCTTCTTATAATTTACCTATTCAAAGACCTGGGACTTTTTTCTGCAGAATTTTAAGAAGGCTGAGTTTTGTGACTCACATACTCATGATAAGAGTTTACCATGTTCCTCTGTCTTTTATACTCCCAACAAATTGGCAGTTGGATCCAGATGCTTTATAATGCTCATGTTCCGTCCCTTTGATAAAACCATAGGTGGTAGTGTGTTCATTCAGCAGGAGGCACATAATATCTTTTTGTTGTCAAGAACGTCAAGTGTCTGAGAGTTTAGCCTGTTTGTAAGCTAACAAGTTAGTCTGCCACTTGTGTTGGCAAAAGAAATGAGACTCGGTGGCACTGCAATCAGCATGAGCTTCATATTTACATGGGTTCCTATTGCCCCTGGGGGCGAGTCCCATGGAAACAAATGGAAAGTACAAACCAGTGGATAGTGTATAGCAAATGGATTTGTGTCCCAGTTGAGGAAATCTGAGCTATGAAACCCAATTCTTATAGAGGGGACTGCTAACAAATCTACCCTCTGTGCAGGAAGAAGAAACTGTATTCTAATGTTGTTTGTTATAAAAACATTCTTGAAAAAATAGTCCAGAAGAAAAACTGATACAAGCTGTGCAGAAAGGCTTTGGAGAATGTTGTCTCTCAAGGTTTTTTTCTATTATTGTGCTATCATTTGCAATTACTGGCCATTGGTGCTGAATACCTAGAACCATTTATGCATAAGGAATTTCAGATGGTAGTGTGCTAATATTTTAAATCAATGTTATTTTTAGGAAAGTTTTAGGTTTATAGGAAAATTGTTGAAGAAAGTACAGAGAGTTCTCATACAGCTCATGTTCAGTTTCCCCTGTTACTAACATCTTACAATTAATTGTGCATGTGTTGCAATTAATTAATTCATATTTGTTGATACTCTAATTTTAACATTTATTTTTCACTTTATTAGTTGGACTGCTTTGTAAAGACATGATTCTTGATAAAGAATGAATGCTTGTGTTCCCAAAAAATTTATGTTGAAACTTAATCCCTAATGTAATGGTATTTGGAGGTGGGGCTTTGGGGAAGTAATTAAGTCATGAGAGTGGAGCCCTCATGAATGAGATTACTGCCTTTATAAAAGAGAAGCCAGAGAGATCCATTTCCCCTTCTGTCATATGAAGACACAGCAAAAAAGATGACCTTTGTGAACCAGGAAGCAGGCCTTCACCAGATGTTAAATTTTCTGGTTTCATGATCTTCAACTTCCCAGCCTCCAGAACTGTGAGAAACAAATTTCTGCTGTTTGTAAACCACTCAGTCAGTGGTAGTTTGCAATAGCAGTCTGAACAGACTGAGACACTGCCTTTAATCTATTACTTGGTTACCTGGTACTATAGCTCAGAAAGGAAAAGGATGAGTGCTTGGTTATTTTTATTTACTTACAAGTTTTCAAGAAAATGAATTGATCCTCCGTTATTGTCCAAAGATGAGCAAGTAATGCTGTTTAATCTTATTATGAACTCATAGATTTAAATATATTTGTTGAGTTTCAATAAATTGTAATTATCATGTTTGAAACTCAGATATCCTCCTCATTGGCCAGTATCTCTTCCAATTAGTTCTTGAGCCCTTTTGATATGACCTTAGTAATCTGTGATAGTTTTCTTACTACCTGTTATGATAAGATGTTTCAGACTCATCCTGCACATTTCTTCCAAGATCCAGAATCTGAAATTTCTCCAAGAAGCCATGGTTTCTTGTAGTGTGAAAGTGTATTTCAGGACCACAGTCTAGGTGCTAAATCCCTGGAGAACACTTAACAACCTTTCAGAGCTTAGACAGTTGTCTTTTGCTCTGCACAAACTTCCTTTATTAATATTCTTCAGGCAAAGTTATCTGCTTCATCCGTTGTATACACAGCATGCTGTTGATACCCTCATTATTGTCTTCATTACTTTCTAATATTCAGAATCTTTATGATAGTTCCGTTGTTGCATCTTAAAGATGTTAATGCCTTTATTCCTTTCCACGTCTGTCTTCCACAGTGCTTGTGAACTATTAAGGGCCCAGGTCATGTTTTATACATCTTCATGTCCCTAGTACAGAGAATAGCTTCTAATATACTGTGCATACCATTTGTTGAATGAATGAAACCAAAATAGGCAAAAGGTGACATTTTAAGAAGACATTTTAAAATCAATATATTTTGTACCTTGTAAGTAATTTATATGCTGTCTTAGAAGACACAATAATGATTGCTGCACTGTTAAATTCCAATAAAGGGTAAAAATGGAGGGAAGTGTTTGATCATGTAGTTGTTTACTTGAGGCTGCTGAAAACACACACACAGACACACAGACGAGTGCATCTCTCAGTAAGAAATCATGTCAAAAGAAAGATGCATTTTTTTTTCTCAGAAATAGATGGGGCAATGTATGACAGAATATGAGATAACTTCATAACAAGATAAATAGATGTTTAGCGCATGAAATTTTAAAATAAATGGCTTACGCTTAAAAACCAAAGATACAACGTTAGCTTTCAAACCATTTTAAATCTTTCTTGGCTGAACGCTTTTTTTCTTAGTGCCAATCTTGTCATTAGACTAAAATTGGAAATGATGGAGAAAGTAACTGCCATGAGAGTGGGGACCGTGTCTTTTACTCACCACTGTGTCTCCAGCCCTGTGAACAATGCTTCTCACATAGTAGGCAGACAATGAATATTTGTGGAATAAATATTTGGATCGATGGATAGATGGATGAATGAAAGAGACTGAAACCACAGAGACTTCAAGGAGTTTTTTAAAAGAAGGAAAGTCAAGTGCGTATTTATTAAATACTTTAATATGGGATTACTTGGTCACATTTGCATTGTGAATTGATACACAGAATCTCATTTGATTCTGTCTGAAAAGGTCCCAAGTTACTTGGTACCTAAAACAGTGCTGCTTTTAAGACTTCTAGGTTTTGGGTTTTTTTTAAATATATATTCTTAGCAGATTTTGAATTTAGAAACATCTAAAGCATGCTGCAGTTACTTTTAAGAGATACTCTTGCTTAGCCAATATCTTTGTCATAAAGAAACCTTGGAAAGAGAATATTATTCTTAAATCACAATTTCAGTGTTATGATGTAATTGCTACCACTGTTTGAAAGAAGATACTTTGAAGTCATGGGAATGTTGGGCTTGGGAATAAGACAGATCTTAATTGTCATTGTTGTTTTAATATTTCCTCCTTAATTTTTTGTCTATGTGACTTTGGGCAAGTTATTTCACTTTAATTTCTTCATCTATGAAACAGAGATAATACTCAGAATGATGTGACCAGTAGATGATGTAAGATGGTAGATGATATGAGGTAAAATGCCTCATACACAGAAAACACAATAATTATGAGTTAATGTAATTATTAAGAATAGTAAATAGGTACTTAGAAACTTGTGACTTGCACAGGGATACTTAAACGTGAAAAATATTTTAATTTCCTGGCCTCAATTTATGTTAGACTTGTTGTTCTGATTATACCCACAGATGTTCATAAAGTGTCTATTGTATATGTTTGAATAGAATATTAAGAGCATCATAAGTAACATCAGACCTTGTTATCACTGAAGGAGATGACTAAAACAAATATTTGTTTTTTACAAATTAATTAAGCCTTTTGTTTTGTTTTTATGGCCAAATATTTAGACAGATATTAAAGTGTATCTTGGCAGTCTTGTCAAATACCAGCCTGATACTTTGGCTCTCCTATTTCTGAAATTGCTCATCCTTTTCATTTAAAAATAACAACACACTAGTCACAAAAGCAGTCACCTCTAACCTCTGAATCCTCAACAGAGGATTTTCGACAGAGGCATTTGTTGTCAGATATCATTTCATGAAGGCCCATTTTTCTCCTTTAAATTTTGAGAAGGAAAAAATCATATTTATAAAAGATCTCAGACATGAAATTGTCACTCTCAATTGTACATGGAAATGGTACCAAATAGTTTTTTCATCTAAACTTTGGTGATCTGTAGTTATTCCTTTAGGAATAGAAAATCACAGTTTTATATGGACTGTGCCACACAGGTAGCATATTGAAGAAAAGCAAAGATTCTGGATGCAGAAAAAACAATAAAAACTAATACTGAGGGCCTACTATAACCCAGGATGTTTGTTAAGCAACAGATATTTTCTCACAGTCCTGGAGGCTAGAAGTATGAGATCAAGATGTCAGCAGGGTTGGTTTCTTCTGAGGTCTCTGCCCTTGGCTTGTAGATGACCACCTTATCCCTGTGTCTTTTTAAATTTTTTTTGAGACCAAGTCTCACTCTGTTGCCTGAGCTAGAGTGCCATGGCATCAGCCTAGCTCACAGCAACCTCAAACTCCTGGGCTTAAGCAGTCCTTCTGCCTCAGCCTCCCGAGCAGCTGGGACTACAGGCATGCACCACCATGCCTAGCTAATTTTTTTCTGTATATTTTTAGTTGTCCAGCTAATTTCTTTCTATTTTTAGTAGAAATGGGGTCTTGCTCTTGCTGAGGCTGGTCTTGAACTCCTGACCACAAGCAATCCTCCCACCTCAGCCACCCAGAGTGCTAGAATTATGGGTGTGAGCCAACTGTGCCAGCCTTCTCCCTGTGTTTTCAAATGAATCTACAAAAGCTCCCAATTTAATTTGCATAATCTGTTAAAAGAAAAACTTTAGACAAATTAAATTTAGCCGAGTTTATTTGAGAAAAGAATGATACATGAATCAGGCAGCATTCAGACCAGGATTGATTCAGCAAGGTCCACCCAGCAATGTGGGCAGGCATTATTATAGACAGAAAAAGAAATGCCCTACAGAAACAGATTGATTGGTTACAGCTTAACATTCACCTTATTTTGACATGGTGTGATGAGGCATTGCCTTGTATGGACATGGTCTAATCAGTTGGCAGCCTGTGATTGGCTAAGACTTGGCTACTTGTTATAAGAATATACTCTTAAGTTAGGTTGCAGATTGCTATGTAGAAAGTACAGAGCCAGCTTTAGGCCAAATTTAATTTGATTTTACAAACCTAACTCTATTGTAACAAATCTATGACATAGTCTAAATAAGGTCAGGAGATGAAGAATCAATTGAGAATGTAGTCTTGAATAGATACTATTAAGAACTCTCCATCCAGCTCATGAAAATATAGATGACTTAAAAAGATGGTTACTTTTAGACAGATGAGTTAAGTAGTCCTCTTTTCAATCAAAATAAAGGTGTTCACTGCTAAGAAGTCATGGGTTGAGAGATGGCTAAGTGGCTAGTGATGAATAAATGGCCTGCACATTCTTAGAAAGTAGGGATTGTAGCACCTAAGAGACTGGCTGGTAATGGCTGAGAGTTAACAGTTTCCTAGGATGACTTGGAGCAGATTTTCTACCCCTGGAGTGTTATCTCATGCTGTGTGTAATGAACATGCATTCTACTCTACCATAGTCAATTATATGCCATTTTACATTACTCTATTTTTCCAAATCTAATTAGATCAGGCTTTGTGTCCCTGCTTGCCAAGGTGGCATAATCATCAGAGTTATAAGGGCAGCGGGAAAACTGAAAGCAGGATTCCAAAGTAAAAAAAACACTATCTTTACATCTTTACAAGCAGTAGCAATATGTAATGTTAGCTATATACTTATACTTATTAAAGTGTTTTTATTCCAGTAAACTTTTTAATATTATATCATAGTTAAGGATGTTTTCTGATTTAGATATTCTCAGACATGCTATGAAGGGTAGGGACAGAAATTAATTGCCTAGGGAAACTTAATGGAAAGCCTTTCTGATAGAGAGGCTACAATTTGCTACTACATTTGTCACCGTCACAGAACACATAAATTGTACAGTCATTACCAGAAGAGGGAACTTTCTGCAATCCGCCTCCCATTCTCCATCACAGTTCTCTGTTCCCTGCTTTTCTCTGCTATACTACAGATTTATTTAATATTTGACTTCAAGTCTACTGACCATAGTAATTACTATTATGTTTGTGGATGTCTCGACTTATAGAATGTATTAGTAGTACTTGTGGATGGTATCTAATTGGGTATCATAAAACACTGTAGTATAAATTAAGAATTCTGAAACTTGTTACAAAAGGTTTTAACAAAAGCGAATAGGTATATTTTAAAGAGGTGGTTATGGTAAAGAAAAATAACTAACAAACGTGGATTTGATGCATAACTTGAGAAGGAAAAAGATCTAGCAAACAAACTTTTACATACTTAGCCAAGGATGTGTAATTGCTTTTAATATGCATAAATCATTCCCAAACACTGATTAAATATTCAGGAATTGTGCAGTACTGCAATCACTTAAATCTTAAGGTAGATGAAGGAACATTTAAAGATCTATTTTCTCTTTCCAGTAAGGAGCAATTAGAGAAAATCAACTAAAAAGAAAAGAATAAGGGATTTGAGTCAAATATAAAAAATTAGTAGTTGTTAAAAGAGTTGTGAAATGAAATAGGAATTTAAAAATAATAAAGACTGACTTTTCTGAAATGATCTGGAGGCAAAAGGATAACCCAGTGAACAAGTACAATTTCATCTAATCTGACTGAATGACATCTATTGAAAATCCTGGGGGGATTGTTTATTTATTTATTTATTTTTTAAATTTCAGAATATTATGGGGGTACAAACCTTTTGGTTACATATAACACCTTTGCCTTGCCCACGCCAGGGCTATTAGCGTGCCCTTCCCCCATACAGTGCTACAGTGCGCTCCACATCCATTAGTTGTGAGTTTATCCACCCTCCCCCTCCACCTGACCGGCACCCAATGAATATTAATACCATGTGACCACCTTAGTGTTGATCAATTAGTATCAATTTGATGGCGACTACATGCGGTGCTTGTTTTCCATTCTTGTAATACCTCACTTTGAAGGACGGACTCAAGCTCCAAAAAAAAAAAAAAAAAAAAAAAAAATCCTGGGAGGTTTATAACTGCAGATTTCACATTTTCCCTAAAATATTATACAGGGGAAATGATTATATTTCTTGTCATTTAGGAAAAAAATCATGATAGATTTATTGCTAAGATGGTATGGGAAGTTGACCAATTTCCTTCATTTTCCATATCTTTTGATTTCCATAATCAAAATGCCATAAGCAAAACAAATTAACCTTGAGTTAGAAGAGTTTTGAAGCATTTAAGGCTTTAATAATCTTTTGTACTCACTACTTGAACAAAGCAGCTATGGAAGCATATATTGACAATGGAAATCAATCAGTTTTACTGAGCAGAAGCTTACCCCAGGAGGAGGAAAACATGTCTTTGTGTGGGTATTCGCTCTTTGGTTGACAAAGTAGAGTTTCTGGAACTAAACTGTTACTGAGCCAGAACCAGGTTCAGGATTTTCTCTTTGTTGGGTCATTTTGAGGATTTCTATTTACTACTGTGATCCTTGGGCATAAATCATGATTGTTGTTCAAACAATGTTTTTTATTAGTAGCAACTTCACAATATCATCTTCCATGGAAAATAATATCTAAAAGACCTTAAGCATCGCTTTCCACTTTCCAATTCCATTGCATTCCACGGCCATTATTGAATGTTCAGTGCCAAGGTCTGTACTAAGCGCTATAATACTAATATAAAAAGTATAAGGTACTGTTTTCTGAATTGAAGAATAAATTGCAAATTGCGTATATAAGGGTTACATGCCCTTCCACCATACAGTGCTACAGTGCGCTCCGCATCCGTTACTTGTGAGTTTACCCACCCTCCTCCTCCACCTGACTGCCACCCAACGAATATTACTACCATATTAGAGATATTAGAGATATTAAAAGCAATGGTTATTATGTAACAATGTTATAATTATTTTATTTTCAATTCAAATTGTCCCTAGGCCGTCTGTCCGGCTGTTTGTAATATTCAGCATCTATTGAATACTCATTATTTGCCAGACACTTTTCTTATATCTTCTAATCCTTATAACTGCTTATAACAGAGGTATTGCTGTCTTTTTTAAAGATGGAAAGACTGATGCTAAGTGAGGCTAAACAACCTAATAAAGGCCACAAAGTTAGAAAGTACAAAAAGGCAAGGTTTTGAGCCCAGCTTTGCGTGGCAGACATTTCTTACCGTTATGCTTTTTCATGAATAAGTCCATATATTTAAAAGTTGTTTTTAATTCATAAAATGTTCTGAAAAAGTTTCAAATGCTGTGCTACTCAGATTCTTTCTGATGGCTGAAAGGAGAGGAGCAATGGATAACTGACATGTTTGTGTGGCCTCATCAGACATTGCAATACTTAATTTACACTTCGAGACATGTCTTGACTTTTTACCCAGATCTGCCAATATTGGCTCAAACTATATTATTGACTTTTTTTTCAGCATTAAGCAATGCTACCATTATTAAATTGTTTCCTCTAATTTTATTTGCAATAAGTACACATTTGTGGCTCATGTTCCAGCGTGGAGTTTTCATTTGGGTTGTTTCAAGTTATTTGCTCACGGAAAGGTTTCAAAGTACCTGAAAGAATGACTATGAATACTAGAAAACAGAGAAAAACTGAGAACAAAATCAAGATATAGTGTGTTGCTTTTAGATATAAGAATTTTATATTTATCTCTTATAATTCTTTAAAAAATGTTGTAGTTCTATGAGTCATGCTAGACATAAAAGGTTAGAACAACAAACCTTGGATCGAGAGATTCGCTATCTTTTTTTTTTTTTTTTTTTTTTACATTATGTCTTTGGGTAGGAGAAAGAGATTCAAGAAGTAAGATGACCCTCCATGAAGATAACAAAAATGTTTCTAAGAATAATTTAACACACTCTGTAATAAGAAGTATATACATTTTACAACACAATTCAAATATAAATATATTAAATAATATATGAGTGCAAAACTGTTCTTAGTTATCTTACTTTTTCTTAT
Source organism: Lepilemur ruficaudatus (assembly GCA_963574885.1). NCBI lineage: Eukaryota > Metazoa > Chordata > Mammalia > Primates > Lepilemuridae > Lepilemur > Lepilemur ruficaudatus. Next base: position 23,938 of record CAUYRT010007502.1, read on the forward strand.
ATATAAAGGCACTGGATCTTCCTCTTTTATATTAGTTGATCTTTCTCCATGTGTTCAGCGTTGTTCTTGGCTCAAATCTATCACACATAATAGAGCCTGTGTTATTTACAGGTTATTTGTATCTTCTGCTAATGTGTGATTCAAAAGCCATGCCAAGTGGCACATCTTTATCGATTAACAGCTAGAAATATTCTTCCCTCCAATAAACACTGCAAAATTACTAATGGCATTGCTTTTTCTTTCTTTCTTTCTTCTTTTTTTTTTCCTCGTAAACCTCTTGCTTTTTACCTGAATGTGATTCATCTGTATTTTCTCCACTAATACCATTTAATAGATTGCTCCATCTTCAGATAAACCAATAGGTTTTTACAGTTCTTGGTAAGAAGAGTTACTTCCTATGTGGCGTTGGAGCTAATGATGAGTTTGTTAGTAGGACTGATGGATGTGATGACATTCTGTGGGCAGGTGATTGATTATACATTTCCCATCTTCAATATTTACCTTAGTGCCATCATTAATAATTAGATGACTTAATAATTATTGTGTATAAGTTAAATGATAAATTTTTTATAGTAAAAGAATTTTACTTTTTAGATCATATGGTATCAACATGTGTTTATAATCTCTCTTTCAAGAACTCAAAGAGGTAACAGTTCAACCATTGGAACTGTTTGAAAAAGAAATTGTAGAGCCCTAGATCTAGACTCTTCCAGGCAGGTGCAGTTTCAAACAAATTGTGATGTACAAACAATGCATACCTTGCTAACCTTTCTACTCTTTTCTAATGTGCTAAGCATTCATCTCCTCATCCTAAGGCGCTCAGTGTCTCAGGAATGTCCATAGTGGCTCAGAGCTCACAATTTGATGTCAGGCATGAGAAATTTCATATGTCCCTTGCCTCTTCATCTCCACTTTTGTTCCATTAGGATTCTACTCTTTTAGGTGATTATTGGCATCATGCTCATCCCTATGAATTGTGAGACCTGGGGCAAAAGTATAAATGGAAGCCCCATTTTTTGTCTTATTATTTATTATAAACCAAACAGAGATTATTAAATCAAATATGTTCTACCCTCCACTTTGATATATATCTTTGTAATATCATGGAGGACCAAGGATAATGTTAGAATGTTTGGAATCCTTAAGAATATGGTGACATGGAGAGAGAGATAGCCCCCAGTCTGCAGCCTCTCTTCCACCCCATTCTGTCCTGTATTGTGAGAGATCTTGCATACAAGTTAGTGAACACTGAAGCCCACACATCTAGGATCTGTATAGTTACCCCTCACACATCTGCACCTGGACCACCCATCCTTCCCAGATAGATGCATATTGGTGGCACCATCTGCTATATAGGGAACAGAACTGGGAATGATGATGTTATAGGCTCTGGATGAGGGCTTAGGATTATTTGGGAAGGGAATTCTGGGATCACAGGGTTTGAAGCATCTCTCTTGAAGAAGAGAGGAGTGCAGACTCCAGATGGGTGTTTTTCTTGACTCCATAGACTTTGCCTGATGGTGAGGAGTGTGACCAGAGAAGGGCCAGAGTGCTCAACAAATACTTGTTAGTTTTTTACTGGCACTTTTCTGGCACACATGAGTGAGCAAACCAAAGTGCTTGACCTTGTAGAACCATATTCTGGGAAGGGGAAATACAGACTATAAATACTAAATGTGATAAATATATAAATTATACAGTATGTGAGACGGTCATAAGTCCTGGAAAAATATGACAATTAGGGCAGGGAAAGTGGGTGGGGGATGCAGTGTTAAATAGGTCAATTAGTGTTGGCCTCAAGTGAGAAGGTAAGATTTGAGCAAAAACTTGAAGAAACTGAGGAAGTTATTCAAGAAGATAACAAGAGAGGGAGAGAAACTGGGACTGTTAAAGGTATAATGAACACCTTAAGGTAGAACCACACTTGGCATGTTGGAAGAACAAGGAGACCAGCATAACTGGAGCAAAATGAGCAAAGTGGAAAGTTAATAAGGGAAGTTTAAAGAGAACTGATGACCAGATCATATAGGGCAGTGCTGTTTAACAGAATTATAATGAGTGCCATGCAGATGTAATTTAAAATTTTTGTGTAGCCACAATAAGAAGGTAGAAAGAAACAGATGACATTAACTTTACTAATATATTTTTATCTAACTCAGTTTGTCAAACATGTTTTAATTTCAACATATAATCTTCAAAATTCAAAGTGTGTTTTCCACTCACAGCACATCTGCATTCACGCTAGTCACATTTCAGTTGCTGAAAAGCCACATATGGCAAGTGGTTATCTCACTGGAAGCATAGATAAAGATTTTGACTGTTCATTATAAGGGATTTGTCAGTTACTCTGAGTGATTTGGAAATGTTTCAGGGTTTTAACATTGAAATGTCATGATTTGATTCATGTTTTAAAAGAATCTGGGCTAGCCTCAATTGAGAATTCACCATAATAGATGAGGAGTAGACACAGGGGGACCTATTGCTATGATCTAGATGAGGAATGATGGTGGTTCAGATGGTAGCAATGAATGACCTAAGAAGTGGTTGAATCCCTGATCATTTTGAAAGCAGAATAGGATGGATCGCATTTGACGTATGTGAATGAAGTCAAAGATGACTCCAGGATTTTGGCCTGACAACCAGAAAAGATGAATTGACCTCAACTGAGATGAGGAAGGTGTACGGGTAAGGGAAGAAAGACAGGAGTTCAGCTATTGATAGGTATATCTAAAAAGCATATTAGATATCCAAGTGAGGATGTTGAGTAGGCAGCTGGATATGAGTTTGGAGACGAGGGGAGAGGAGAGAGTACAGAGATTGTCAACTTTGAAACTGGGTGAGATCACCAAGGGAGTGAGACTAGACAGGGGAAAAAAGTGCCAAGGACTGAGCCCTGGAGCATCTGAAATTAAATGGTTTAATATAACATGAAATTGGTATTAAAGTAATGTCAAATATTTCAGTACTGTTGTGTTTTAGTTTTTATTATTTTAATATGCATATTCATAACTGTCATGATGGTATTGTTCAATTTACTGAAAAACTATAACTTTAGATGAAAGTCAAAGCCATTTTTATGATATTGTTTTGCTTTAAAATATAGCACAAAATTTCATATAATCAACTCATAGAGAACCAAATTTAAATGGTATATAGTAAAATAAAAAAGTGTTTGCAATGAATTTAGAGACAATAATCAGTTTTTAATACATATTGTTTATGTTTGTATTCTCCAGAGATGTACAGGACAAATGTTCTTTAAGAAATGTGGCACTAAATACCAATATAGCAGTTTTAAATCTGCCCCACAGGCTACAAACTAATGCAGTTTTGTTTTACTTGTGATAACCTTAACAATTTGCTTTTTTATGTAAAATTTGATTGATGGTTATGCGTCCTTACCTCATTGTAGTCTGCCAATGAACAAGGTCTTTATGCCTTTAACTATGTTCATTATGTCAGGTATGAAGAATATCTCATAAAACAAAGTCCATTATTTTACTATCGACACATTCATGACTCGTTAAAAGAAATACAACTTATACTTCAAATGAGATTCTAACCCTTTTGATCTTGTATTATCAAGCCAATTATTTAGAATATGATGTGGAAATTAATTAAAAAGTAGAAATTTGAGTTAAATACCTCATTTTTATCTAAATGATTGCATATGCATACTGACAGATTAACTTTAATTTTTTAACACGGGCAATTGTTTGTGTCTTTTCAGTCTATCCGAGAAGTCACAGGCTACGTGTTAGTGGCTCTTAATCAGTTTCGTTACCTGCCTCTGGAAAATTTACGCATTATTCGTGGGACAAAACTTTATGAGGATCGATATGCCTTGGCGATATTTTTAAATTACAGAAAAGATGGAAACTTTGGACTTCAAGAACTGGGATTAAAGAATTTGACAGGTAAGGAAAATATCCAAAATAGCAAATATACTTTTATCATCAACGTAATGTAATACGCACACATATGTGTATGTGTGGTTACTGTAGTATGTGTTACATCGAGGGATACTCTAAAGCATTTAAACATCTATTATTTATTCATTTTATGAGAAATGGTGCCCTATGATGCTCTTGCCTTTATTTACAGATTTTTTTAAGTATAGTTTGAAGGATACCATGACACTGTATCTCAGCAAAACAGAAATACACTCTAAGGAAATGATCAGTGACTGAAAACTGAGATATGAAGCAGGTTTAAGAATGCTGTGTTTGGTGGTTTCAGGTGAACAGTGGACCATATCATCAAATCGCTGCAGTAACTCTCTTTAGAGCTTAGTAACACCCAAGCCAATGTATCTAGTTCCACTAATCTTTAGTTTTCTGCACAATCACCTTATTTGTGGAAAACATATCTAATTTATTTAATTTCTATTTCTTTTATTCAGTAGCTCACTAAATGCCATCAGTATTTCATTCTCAGAATGCTTTAATATCATCACAGTGATTTCTTCTAAGACTGGAGATACATAATGCTAGCAACTGAAAATTATCATCTTGCTACAAAAACACTTGGTAGGAATTTGTTTTGCAACTGGTTCTTACAGTCCCACTGATATCTTTTCAGTTCATATAGTTCATAGTTCATGAAGCTCTGGTGGAAGGCTTTTTGGTATAAGGTTTCTAATCATGAATTCTGTCTTGTACACCTCTAATCAAAATGTGCTGATTAGTAATTAATTTTACCTCACAGTAAGATAAGAGAGTTTATAGACTTTATGCTATTAATTTAACCTGAATTAATATAATCTTTAGATTTTTACATCCAAATATTCAGTGATTTTGTATGTATTTTGAGTTCACTAAGTATTAATTGTTCTTTATTTAAAGTTTCAGAATATTAGGAGGGTACAAACGTTTTGGTCACATGATTTGCTTTCGTGTTTGATATTGAAAAATTAAGCATTTTTGAGGTATTGTCTTAAAATGTTAAGTAAAAAACAAGATTAATATTTTCAGGTTATTGAAATTATTAATTTCTTATATTTATAATGGATATAAAATTTACACTTTTCAGTTAGAAATAGCTTCATAGCCAGACATGTGAGATAAAATTGGGATATTTTGGATGAGAAAAGGAATACTGATTGTTATTTATTTTGGGTATGATTGCTATAGAATTGATGAAATGATGATAAATGCAAATTGTTCAGAATTTATAGATTCCCACATCAACATTTTTATTTTTTTCCTTTAACATAATTTTCTTACTGAAGAATGGGTTTTTTTGACTAAATTGCTGCTTACATGGAAATAATAATTGGAGAAAGAATCTTGGAAATGAAATGGGTAGAGAAAAATGGAATGATGGAAATTAGGAATCTAAAAATACTATAATTTGATCCAGTTAAAACCTACATAGGAAGCATTATGCTTTCTTCATGATTTTCCTCTGATTATATTAAAGAAAAAAAAAAAGAATAACTATTTTCAAACTTTTTATAATACTTGAATTCTGTTATTATTAAATAACATATGCTACCTAAAGAATCTTTCCACAAAGAAAATTAGTCTTTAAAGATTGTTTATGTCTACATTTAATATCAATACTACTAAAATATTTTCAATAAGTTTTTTATTCAGAATTACACCACATTTAAACATGCCTTATCTACTGAGGGAGCTCATATCATGTATTACTTATGATTGTGACAGGTGTTTAACTTGTGTGATACCAAAATATAACACTATTATTTCAAAAATATTATTCCTTTTGCTCTGCTAGAAAGCCTTGATATTTTTCCTGTAGAAATAAATAATTAATAAATGATTAGGATAATGAGTTGATTGTTTAGAAAAATATGTACTTGTTCAAGAGTTAATTTCTTTTTGAATACGAATTAAGACAAAGTACAATAAAAATGGTGGAAAATTGGGATAATTTGGGCATTTTCCAGATATTTTATTTATTAGGTGGTTGAAAATTATATGCCAGAATTATACTGTAAGAGAGACAGTCAAGGATCATTGTACTAAGTTTAGATAATCTGATCGATAGTGTGACTCCAATTGTAAGAATCAGAAGTTACACAGCAAACATGATTATGTATATGTGCAAGAATATGTAAGAAAGGACAGCAAATACCTAATTATTCATATGAAGAGGAATGTGAGATAAAATTTGCTTATGGTAATATCTTAAAGAGCTAAATGTTCTGGGTAACCTGAATTGTATAGTGGTAAAATCAGGGCTTTTAGTGTACTTGCCACCTGAATCGTGTATGTTGTACCTGATAGGTAATTTTTAATCCCTCACCCCCATCCACCTTCCCTTTCTGAGTCTCTGAAGTCTATTATACTACTCTATGTCCATGTATACCCATCATGTAGCTCCCACTTACAAGTAAGAACATGTGATATTTGTTTTTCCTTTCCTGAGATACTTCACTTAGGATAATGGTTTCCAGTTCCATCCAAGTTGCTGCAAAATACATTATTTCATTCTTTTTTATGAGTGTGTAGTAGTCCATGGTGTGTGTGTGTGTGTGTGTGTGTATACACACACATATACCTCCCACCTTTTCTTTATCCACTCATCAGTTGATAGGTACTTAGGTTGGTTCCATGCCTTTGCAATTGTATATTGTGCTGCAATAAATGTATGAGTGCATGTATCTTTTTGATATAATGACTTCTTTTCCTTTGGGTAGATAGTGGGATCCCAATAGTGGGATTGCTAGATCAAATGGTAGATCTACTGTTAGTACTTTGAGGAATGTCCATTACTGTTTTCCATAGATGTTGTACTAATTTACATTCCCACTAACAGTGTATAAGTGTTCCCTTTTCACCACATCCATGCCAACATCGAATGCTTTTTGACTTTTTAATAAAGGGCATTCTGACAGGGGTAAAATGGTGTCTCATTGTGTTTTTAATTTGCATTTCCATGAAGATTAGTGATGTTGAACATTTTTTCATATGTTTTTTGGACTTTGCATATTTTCTTTTGAAAAATATCTGTTCATGTGTTTTGCCCACTTTTAAATGGAGATATTTGTTTTTGTTTTTTTCTTGCTGATTTGTTGGAGTTCCTTATAGAGTCTGTATATAAGTCCTTTGTTGGACATATAGTTTGTGAATATTTTCTCCCATTCTGTATGTTGTCTGTTTACTCTGTTCATTATTTCTTTTGCTGTGCAGAAATTTTTTAGTTTAATTAAGTCTCATATATTTATTTTTGTTTTTGTTGTATTTGTTTTTGGGATTTTAGTCATAAATTCTTTGCCTAGGCCAATGTCCAGAAGAATTTTTACTAAAGTTTTCTTCTAGAATTTTTATGGTTTTGGGTATTACATTTAAGTCTTTAACCCATCTTGAATTAATTTCTTGTGTATAGTGAGAGATAGGATCCATTTAATTTCTTTTGCATGTAGCTGTCCAATTTTCCCAGCACCACTTATTGAATAGTGTGTCTTTTGCCCACTGTATATTTTTGTCTACTTTGTCAAAGATCAGTATGGCTTTAGAACAGCACATTTGCTTCCCGAAAACTCTTATCTTTGTGTAAAAGAGATATTCAGTTTACATGAGGACTGTCATATATAATGGTTAATGATTGGATGTTACTTAGACACATATAAATTAACCCCCACCTTAAACATTCTTATCAATTATCTTGATGCCAACCAAAGGCTATTCCATAGCTAAAAACATTACTGCAGATCTCACTTAGATACTTTCATTTTGGTTGTGCCCAAAGACAAGAAACACACTTAAACATATTTTCTGGCTAAACTGAAAAATCTTGTTTTATTTTTGCCACTCACATTTCTCTGGTCCATTATGAGTAGAGTGAGGCAGAAGAGAGAAGAGGCAGGTCCTTCGATTAAGAATAGGCCACACAATGCACAAGAAAGTGAGGAACTTATCTTAATATCTTCTACGTGTCCTATTAACATTGGCTCATTCTTTTTTAGTCAGAGGAGAAAGGATACATGCATCAGCGTGTGCCTTGAGGCATATCATATAATGATATACCTCAAGGCCATTGGGAATGTCACTACTCCATCAGAGGAGTCCGTAGCTTGAGGGAATACATCGCTTTTCTCTATTAAGGTCACTTGCATGTGGCTGTGGTTCTTGTTAACAATTCCCTATGACGATGTCCTGCTGTTTTTTTTATCACCTTTTCTTAACCAAACATTACTATTTAAAATTCAAATCAACATGTAATATTATATTTACAACTTTAATGAAGTCTATAAACTTCTACTTATTAAGTCCCTTCTAGTCTGGCCAAACTCTAAAAGAAATTATATGGGGCATAAAAACCACTATTATTTTCTTCCTTCTATGATTTATTAAATCACTTCATGTGTTACTGATGGTGGACAATACAATACAATTTCATCTGTATGTTATACTACAGATATGAAGGAATCTTTGAGAAATACTTAAGTTCCTATCTATTTGTATTTCATTTATAAAAGGTATGATAACCTCGGTGCAAATTTAATACATGTATAAGGATATTTATTATACCAAATTTCACCTTAAATATTTAAACTTTTACTGTATAAATTATGAGAATATCTCTTTTGAGTAGGTAAAGTTTGAGATGATACAAATATACAATTTGGGTTTTCTAAAAATTAGCTAAGTGCTCTAATTTTCAGAGTAACACATTCATGTGCTGTAGCCTTATTTCATATTTTATGAGCATTATAATTGTTCTGTTAACTGTGTACAGAATCATCTTGATTATTATTTGAAGTCTGGACAAATAAAGATTTTGAACAAAAAGTAAAATACTAAACTTATTTTTGGGAATCCTCAATACCAATGAAAAGAATGTATGAAGTTTGCTGGATTCTGGTAGACTGAAAATAAAAAATATGCTTAGTCCAGGAGATACAGGCCAGAATGGTATAAAATTCAAAAGATGTGGCATCTAAACATTACAATTGAATGACTGCCTTCAAATGTGCCTAGGTTATTAATTAAAATAGTACATCAAAGGAACGTAGTACTGTTTCATGTTTGAGTTCCTCAAAACTCCTCAGCATTTCTCAGTAATGGTCAAATGAATAACTTAATATCAAAACAGGCCTCTTGTCATTGACTCAGTGTATGTCAAAGAGCATGGATGTGAAATCAGAAAAATCTTTTTTCAAATGCCTTGTCTGCCACTTATAATCTGGGTATCTCTCTGAGACTCAGATTCTTTATCTTGAAAATTGTAAAGGAAATTCTACCTCAATAATGTTGTGGGCATTAAAGAAATAAAGCAGGGAACTTGTCAATTACAGCACCTTTTTCACTAGGTGTGTTTAGGAAATCTTAGCTCTCTTTCCCTCTATCTGTTTTCTTTTCAGCTTTTCTTTATGTCAACACTTTGAGAAAACTATGGTATCTGCTCTGCATATTCAGATAGATTCCTGTTACTTCACTGGGGCTTTGGGTGTGACCTGTTTAGAACAAATGAAAAAATAAATTTAAAAGCTCCAAGTTTCAGTGTTTTTTCTGATACTACTTTGAAACTACTTTGTGTATAAGATCTGTTTCTTGAGCACTAAGAAGCCTGAGGCTTGTCTTTGTCTACTCCCAGTAGGAGTGTGGTCTTCGTCACCTCAAGCACTTCTCTCCTGTCTTTCAGTGTCTTGTGCCAAGCACCTGTTGCCCTGGCCCTTCATTTCAAATATCCATCATCATGTTTCACCTTCATTGGCCCTGACATTTGTCTTGACCTACACGAGAGACATTTTAATTCTGAGTTCTTTTTCTGACACTAGAGATGCTAAGCATTTTTCAACTACTCTGTGAAAGGTCTCACTAATGTTTGAGTGGGTTCAACCAGGCTAGTTCAGGGATTGTTGTTAAATGGAATGTTGACAAAGGTACTACTAATATTTACATTAGAAGAACTACTCAGCATATTGTGATATTTGCAGGGAAAAAAAAAAGATTGCAAGAATACTCCTAGCTTAAGAATAAATTACTTGGAAAATGATTAGATGAAAACTAATCTATAATGAAGATTGCATGAGTCAGACAGAATCAGTAAAAAGATTGGCACATTGTTACGAAGGAGTCAATTTTTAGATTGGGTCCACAATTTCTAGAAATGATATGCTCATCGTTTTTAAAGAATATTGTTTGTCATGCCATACAGTGTGTATTGACGAGAAGAGGGAAAACCATTATGATGTATTTATGAGTAGATAGAAGCATGTTTGAAAAGAGGATATAATCATGGGATCAGAGAGTTATAATGGTCATTTCATCAAACTTTTCTGGGACATATGCTCAGACAACTGATTCTTTAGAGAAATGATGAATAAATTGATGGAACTGAATGAAGAGGAAGTGAGAATTTCTTCTCCTGCTATACCATGAATCAGAGAGGAGACTGTAGAGAAATGAGCCTAAGGCATAGTGAGGTGGGGTTTTCAGGGAGTAAAATCAGCCTTTTTCCTCTGCTAACATGTCTTCAGTCATGACTGGCAAGATGATCTGCTCAGGCCATAAAATGCAGCCGCCTTGATTTACATCCATTTCAGGGACCCTGAAGAGGCCCCACTCTTTGAAGGACATTCTATTTAATCCCTATAGCATCTTTCAGAAAAAAACAGGGAAGACTACCATCATGCAGTCTCTCAGGAAAATTCTCTGCTTGGGACCTTAACTCTCTGTGATCATTCTTTCTTGTTCCCAAGATATGCTAAGATCTGTATATTCCCTTCCATGAGAGATGAAGCATATATATCTTAAGGAAAGAAAAACTTTAAGGTCCACAAACCCATTTATTAAAGCTCATTTGATATTTATTGAGAAAGCATGTGTGTTTGCTTGTAGTATTTAGAAAATTAAAGAAAATCTTTGCTTCTCAGGGTCCCAAACACAGCATGAAAAACTGATTAGTTATCACCATGGGCCCATAATTTTCCCCAGAGGAAAGCAGTAAATATATCAAAATCCCTACCTCCCCACCCTCACCCCAGGACATTAGCTTTGTCTGACTTGTAGACACTGAACTGTAAAGAACTCTGACAAATTCCCTGTACCTATTCCCAGTTACCAAGGGAGGAATAGCAACACTGGTGCCAAAATCATTGGATCATTGCACTTTCTGATTTTCTGGCAGAGGACTGGAAAGAGTAGGAATAATATTTGGGAAGAAACTGAATCTGTGTTTTAGAAGGAATGACAAGTACATGGAATCTGTCACCTCTATTACAATGAAAAAGTACATAAATATATCTAGTTTAGTTAGAGGAAGCAGCCTCAAGCTTGGTAGACCTTAAAACCCCGAGTTAGAGTTCAGAAATGAGGCTATATGTTGTTCTCTTCCAATGTTTACCAAAGGCATGATAATTATAATAACCCATATGTTATGGAATTTTACACTTTGCAAAATGCCTTCAGTTTCCTTTTCTTTATTTGTTTCATACACACCCTGCAATGCTGACCTGGAAAATGTCTTCATTGTAATTTACATCTAAGGGAATCAAGCCTAAAGTCTTACGGCTAATAAGATATGCCTTGTGTTAGAATTGAGATCTACTTCCCATTTCTTCATATTGTGCCATTTCCAAATAATGTTTAAGATAATTTCTCCAGGCAAGACCATAGTCAGCGATATATTAAATTGTCTGTAAATATAAACAGTTCAAACATTGGCAATGGGTCTTAGGGTTGTATTTTAGAAAGGATTTTGAAAATTTTGATTGTTGTGTAATACTTGAATATATCAAGGATGGAAAAGTGACAATAAAATACAGGCAAAGACACAAGCCAAGAATATTGTAAATATTGTATTTGATTTAAAAGTAATATCTATTAACTCATTCTGTAGCCACTTCCATTCAACTATAGCTTTTTAAAAATCAAGGTTACTAAACTCTTAGCCGTAATACACAAACATTTATTAATAGACTCAATTTTACTGGTAAAAATTCAGAATTCTTTTGGGAAGTGATACCAACTCAAATATTTATTAGTTTTGTTTTGTTCTACTTGTATATTCAAGACATTATGCTGAGATATGAGCTATTCTAAATTATCTTTACATACCTGTCTTCTCTCAGTAAATATTATATTTCTGACAAATATTTACCCTCCAGCTGCAATGTGAAAGCAATGGAAAAATCTTTTCCCTAGTTATTATTATTATTTTTACCGTCAAGCATATCTATGGGGTCAAGAACCTCCATTTTAATCTGCTTTATTCTCTAAAACAGCAGTGTCCGATTGAACTTTCTTGTGATGATAGAAATATTAAATCTGTGCCTCACAAAAGAATAACCAGTAGTCAAATGTGGCTACTAAACACTTGAAATGCAGCTGCTGTGACTAAGCAAATGAATTTTTAATTTTATCTAATTTAAATTACTTTAAATTTAAATAGCCTTATTTGGCTAGTGGCAGTCATATTAAACACGGCGACACTAAAAGGACAGCAAGTTTTATGGAACCCAGCGCAGCAGGTGAGGACTTATAAGCAGAGTAACATGGAAAATCACAGCACAGGCCCCGGATCTGGACTCCCTCCGTTCAAATCCTGTTCCGAGGCAAGTTGTTCAACTTTCTAAGCCTCGGTTTTCTCACCTTCCAAAGAGTATAGTGAGAACCCTCAGTTGTAAGATGGTTATGAAAGTTGAATTATAAATTACATATATAGCATTAAATGTAGTTCCTGAAATAATGCTCTTTATTATTATTTGAGGAGGAATATGCTCTTGGTAAAAAAAAATAATAATAATACAAAACAATAAGAACAGAACAGTCTTTTTTTTTTTATAATTATTGAAAGCGTGTTGGACTTACAGCATCAAGTTGTAGAATATAAAATGCATCATTTATGATTTAGGAATGAATTATATTTTATATTTGAGTCAGCAGGGTTCTGGATGGCTTGCAGTCTTCTAAATATGCTTTAAGCTGCTAGTTGTTGTGATTTTGGTTTTTCTTTGGTCAGAAATATCACTCTTTAAAAACAGAATTTTTACTTTTACCTTCAGTTTCCACGGTATAAATATCTACTGTAGTTATAAATAGGTCGCAAAGTCTATTTTTGTAATGGCTTCATTGAAAGAAGTAAGTGCTAGGAGAATATAATTATGTAACAGAGAAACTGTTCTGAAAAATCTGCTAAGAATTTATTTCTCCCATGGACACTGCCCATATCTTTAGGATTTCCCAGTTCATGTTAAAAGTTTCTTTTCATAAAATAACATTTATTTAACAACAAGGTAACACCAAGGAAGCCATTCTATAAATTTTTTTCTCAAATAGATCTATCATATTCCAACAAATCTAAGTCACCATCCATTTTAAGAAACACATTTTTGTTGTTGTCTGTAGGCCACAGTAAAAAGAGAAAAAGCAAAAGCCTAACATAAATGTAAAAAAATTGTAAGATGAATCAACATTTTAAAGATATTAAATATGAAAAGCGTATGCTTTAGAATTAATACAATATAATAATATGGAAAGAGAATAGAAGTTCAGCAAACTTTTTATTTTCCTAGAATGATAGCATAATAGTTGCTATTGTAATGGTGAAACTGTGTACTGTGGAAATATATAAAACAGGTTGCAATAAAAATGGCCAATGTTTCATAAGTGATTAATGCAATTTTCCATTTATCTATATCCATCAGGAAATTGATAAATGAGAATTTTCATGGCCCAATAATTTTTGGTATAATAGATGTTACTAACCAGGAAATTTTAATTATTGTGTTTTCCCCCTGAGATCTAGCTGATTTATTGACCATACTGGCAAAAGAGATGAAAATATACTTCAAAGGTAGAAAAAAAATCACTTATTTGAGGAACTTCCCTTAAACTTTGTTCTCTTAATAATATGTATCAACTGGATCTGAGGATTGTTACTATATATTAGTGTGAAAAAGGATCTGTCTTCTTTATCAGTCTACCTGGATGTATAACACATTTCTGTGTTACTCTAGCTTTCCTGTTTGTCCTTTTCCCCCTTAATACTTTATGATCCATCTTTACAATGTATTTTATATCTTCCCACTATAATTTTGTTGTAAGCCAAGTCAAATTGTTTTGATTATTGAATCATCATAACCATAACAATTTTGAAGAATATTTATAGGAAAAAGTGAAGAAAAATGGTGATCCATAATCTTTGTCTTCCTTCTAAGACCATTCACTTTATTTAATTTCATTTGCTTTGTGATGAAAATTAAAGGTTTGATTTTTGTGGTCTTAGTAGTTGAAAAAAGCTGTTATCAAAAAAAGCATTATTGATTCTCAACCTATATGTGAAATATAGGGACTGCAAACTTTAATAGGTCTTTTATTTTTAATGACAGCCTCATAATATTCTGGCAATTATTGACACAAAGAGGAATATATTTCAATTTTAATGGTGTCCACAATTGTCTAAATTTTCTTCTTTGATATTCAGTGGGGTGCTGTTGGGTAGGATTATATATCTGGTGATAGCCTACAAGAATCCAATTAAAAAATCTATTAATTTTTAAATTATTCAAATAACCAAAATTCTTTTAGGCATTGTACCTTTGATTTTAATGACTTCAGCTACACTTTTAGCATAATACGTCTAGAAAGCAAAATATGTATATGACATAATAAAACCCAGGATAATTATACCATTGTTAACAATAATGATAACATCCATAATTAATAAGCATGTACTGTGTAGAAGTAGTTCATAAACATTATCTCTCTTCAACCTTATAAGAGCTCCAATTAGTAAGTATATTACTCAGGGTTCTCCAGAGAGACAGAACTAGTAGTATAGATAGATAGATAGGTAGATAGGTAAGAGGGGATTTATCAGGAAAATTTGTTCACACCAGTATGGAGGCTGAGAATTACGGAGACAGGCCATCTGTAAGCTGGAGACCCTGGGATGCTGGTAGCATGACTTGGTTCAAGTCTAAAGGCCTCAGAACTAGGGAAGTTCACGGTGTAACTCTTAGTCCGAAGCCCAAGTCCAGAGAACCCAGGGGGCTGCTGGAGTCCAAAGACCAGGAGCCTGAAGTCAGTATCTAATGAGAGGAGAGAAGGAGTGTATTCTGTACCTAAAATTCACTATCACAGTAGGCTACCATTATTATTTCTATTTTGAAGATAAGTAAACTACTTTAAAATAGATTTAAAAGATTAAGGAACATGCCACAGGGCATGTAGTAATTTATGGGGTTCATATTTCAAGCCAAGCAGTGTAATGCCAGATTTTCCCTTTATCATATGCTGTGGAGATTCTGAGGAGAATGGAGGTCATGTGACACTGAACTTTTGTCATCTTCTGCTATGTGTGCATGTGTTGAGGATGCATGACATCATTCATATGGTCCAAGTGTCACTTCTTCAATGCAGTTTTTCTCTTTTGTCTTAATGAGACTTTGCTTAGATTTTTTACCTAGGAAATAAAATGATTCTAAAGGAGATAAGATTGTATAAGTATACTAAATTATTTTTTATGAGACTGAAAAGTATTTTATCAGGTTATTTAGGTTTATTTCTAAAGATATAGGGGACTAAAATGGTACAGTATAATAACAAAATGGATTGAAATGTCCTAATTGGGCATTAACTTCATGGCCTTTTCTTTATTAACCCTAGAATACAAAGGAATGAATAAATAATTATATTTGCTGTGTGTTTTGTTGCTTGAGGGGTGTTGTCTTCAATAAATCTTATTACTCTAATTTTTATTTTTTGAGGTTTTTGTTGTGGATGAGGTGGAAGGGAAGAGGACCAATATAAGACAAATGGTAGACTTGAAAAAGGTCTCAAGTCTATGAGATTAATTATTGATTTCTTAGAAATAATATTTTATATTATTAGAAGGAGATATTAGAAAAGATGAGTCTATAACTATTTTTCTTCATATATTAGTTACAGATATAGCATTTCTACTTTTTGAATTTTTATATAAGGACCAGAATACTAACTACTAAAGTCATTCCTTATTTTGACAACTGGTAAAGAATGTTTGTCATTTTGAAATGTCTAAGTATAAGAAGATAGGCTAAGTTAATCTATACTCTGTATTTTAAATAAAATATTTATGATTCTTTTCTTCTGTAGCTGGAGTAATAATGATGATTTTTGCCTCCTTAAAATATATACATAATTTGTGTACATCTGTACAGAAGAATTTTATAAAATATCTCTTTGGGTTTTAATAATTATTAGACTCAATTCCCTTCATGAAGAATAGTAATATTTTGGGGCTTAATTTTTGATAAGAAGATGAAGAACACATTAAAATTATTAAAAGGCATGTAATTCCTTTTAGGTTTACAAACTCTCTAACTCTCTGAAATTAGTTCCGGAATTTTTATATGTCATAAAGGTAAATACATTTTATATTATTTTATTTTGAGCTCCCTTTTTTATTAAAACAAGTATGTTTCAAACCTATAAATCAAGAAAGAATGTACTACCTTTAAATTTAGTACATATTTTGGAATTAAAGAACAATAAAATTCTCTTACTTAATCTATTACTTAATCTATTAATCTATTAATCTCTCTTAATCTATTACTCTAAAAAAGTAAAGTCGGAGAGAGCCATAGAATACGTAGGTGATATCAGGAGGGAATTCAGAGATTGACTAATCCCTCCCCCTCTCGTTTTGAGATTGTGTCCCAGAAAGGATTAATAATTTATTCAAGATGAATTTTTTGTCTTATTCTTAGTCTAGTACTCTTTCAAATATATTATTCCAAAAATATGATTTGATTCAAGATACTAGAAAGACGATGGTAGCAATTAAAAAGATTTTTAAAAATTATTTGCCTCTCTACATATTTAGATATCCATTCTAATTCATCAGTGGGAAGAAAATTAAACAATATAAACACTAAAATTCATGTATGATCCAATTGTAATCTAAAGTACCCAAGTATTTATAAAATATTATCTAACTTGACATGAGCTTTGTGTTCTTGTTCAGAGTAGTGTGTAGTATGTTTTGCAAAGCAAAAGTGGAAAAGATATGAAGTAGTACTTGACATACCTATAGACATATCTTTTATATAGCATGGGTAGAAAAATGAAGAAAGGAGCAGACTCTATCATGGATATCATTGTTCATATAGTGAATATGTAGCTGAACTTCACATCTATGCATTTCTTTGTCATTTCTTGTACTTCGAAATTACATGTCATAATGATAAATCTTTGTAATTAAAATTGTATCATGCTTCAAACACAGGCCTATCGTGCTCAGGGAAAAGGGGTGAATCCAGAACTAGTGTCTTGGCTCAAATGCCTCTTAAAAATTAAGAAAATCTAACTATCACTTATATAAAACAAATACATCAGAGGTCACAATATAGATTATCAACTCCTCTGTGATTTTACTGAAGGTCATCAGTATCATAATTTAAGTAACTATCTAATTGTTTTATGTATTTAATAGTATCACTATGAGTAGAGATTTCTGTTACATTTGGTTGATTATTAAATATAAAATATTGAAAAAATATTTAAAACGATAGTATTTGCTGAGCCACTTTTATGTCAACTTTAATATCTAATTTAAATTTTAATCAGGGAGAGATTTAGTGTAACTTTTCAGTTCATTTACATTTTAATCTATTGAAAGATGACTTAGTAAGAGATACGCAATGCCAAAGAAGACTTTGAAACATTTTTTTTCTGAATTGCAAATTCTTAGATTTTTCAGTAAGAAATGAACAGTAATATATAATTCTCAAATTAATAGATATTGAAGCTCCTAAGCTATAGTATGTTTCTGAATGTCACATTCATAGATAAACATAGAATGATAGCCCCCAAGTGGCTTTCTTTCTAAAAATCATTTCTAATTATAATTGCAAATGACTATTTAAGCCAACTAGTTTGTAAAGTAGAAGAGGTCATTTAAAGCCACTGTAATAAAATTAGTGAAATACAAAGGACACAGCTGAAAATCCATATATGTCTATAATGTTTATATTCTATTGCCATTTATAGTTTTCTGATTATCACTTTACCCAGGAAAAAATGTAAAACAATCATAGAGTATTAAGTAGCTCTTATGTATCCAAGAAACATAAGCTTTGAGCTTAAATTCAGAAATGGTTTGGGGAAAGCAAAGTGATAAAAATAGAGTTCAGAGACAGAATGATTGAAAGATTATGAATCCAGAAATATAAATCTTGCCTGAGAATGTTGATTTATGATTGCAATTCAAATCTAGCCTGTGTTTCTAGATGAGAAAGTATATTTCTAGATTATACAAATAATACTTCCAACATTCTTTCTTCTAGTCATAGCAGCATGAAATAGTAAAAATAGCCTGAACTTTGAAATCTGATAATTTGAAATTGATACTAGCAATGCAACCAAAAAGGGAAAGTCAAAATCATTTAAGTTCTCTCCTCAGTTTTCTCCTTTGAATATGAGAATTAAATGAAAAGATGCATACGTATTGCTTAGCATAGTGCTTAGAAGAAAATAAATGTTAGTTCCCTTCCTGTTTCCACCTTCCTTATACAGTTCTCAATGGAGTAACAGTATTTAAAAGTATTAATTATTACTTAGTTCTTTCCACATCTGTTTAAGATGTGTTCTTCATTGGTTCTTTGTTGGTAGCTGTAGATGATTTTTAGTAAAGTCTAATCACACTAGTAACCACAAGATTCATATTCTCATCCCACCTGTACCTTAGATAAATCACCTAATACCTCTTGCACTGGATTTTCAATTCTGAAATGAAAGTGGAATTTTCTTAGTTGTTTTTTTCTTTCTTTCCTTTATTATTTGATAATACCTACCTGCTACCTATCTTTTTGGAAAAATTCTAAGGCAGAATGTGAGTCACATTTTCTTCATGCTCTTTAGAACAAGTGAGGACATGACATTACCCCTTCCAATTCAGCAAAGAATGGTGCTGTACTTTTGCTTTCTGAGCACTTGGGAACTGAAGTTCAAGCATCTAATTAAGAAATGTAACTCCACGTGCATATCTAGGGACCTCTGTTAGGGTTTAATTGTTCAGAGTGTGTTTATTTCCTTATAGGGATAACAACATGCTATAGTAAAATATCCAAATGAATTTACATTTAGCTATGTGTCATTAAAGATAGACCCATTATTCTTTCAATAAATTATTTTATTTCCCTGCTAAAGCTCAAGAAAAACAAGACAAAACAAAACAAAAAACTTGGGATGATTTTTAGGGAGGAAAAAAAGAACATGAACTGAGCAACAAAACCAATTTAGTTGGTTTTAAATACTGAGTTTAAGCCAAGACTTGCCAGTGGTGCCAAGAAAATCCTATTCATTGTTCATTTCTTAATTTCTTAGTTCCTCTCAAAGTAGTCACACGTCCCTGCTGGGTAGAGCTACCAATTCAGCTAAGAATTTGTTTCTCCAGAGATTACTTATATATGTATTTGAAACTCATTAATCATTGCTTCCTTTTAAATCTCCATTCCACAAGAAAATAGAATTTGAATGCCTAAATATTTCATGCTTAGCTCTAAATAAGCAGAAACAACACAAAGTATATTTTTTATCTTCCTTACTTGCTGAACTTGCATTAAGAATATTTTGATGACTTATTTTAAATGGCTGATAGGTATTTTCTGGGGCTTTTAAAAATAATTAAAACGCCCACTTACTGTTTGCTTGGGAATGTGAACTTCTAAAGAAAGGGCAGGCTAGTGCTGATAATGTTTTTGGTAGCTCAATCGCTATAACACGGCTGGGTCTCTCCGTCAGTGTGTAAAAAAGAAATGAACCATGTGCTGTCAAAACAGTGGTGTTGTGAGACACCTGCAGAGTTGGTTTGGTTTCCAGTCTCAGTAACTACAGGAAGCTTGGGGTTGCATTCTAAAATTAGAATCTTTACTCTAAAGATCTAGACTTAGAAGAGCCTCTTAGTGGCATTTCACACATGTTTTTAGACTTACTTCATGTTTGTTTATATTATTTTACTCCGTAAGTAAGGTAATTGACAAGTTAGACTCTGTGATTGCTTAGAACCATTGAAAAAGTTCTTAAATAGGTTTTGTATTCTTGTATATAAGACCAAAATTTTTCTAATATAAAGCAAATAATGACCATGACTCTCTTGTTTGCATGGCATGAAAAAATATTTAAAAATAATTTCTCTATTTTTGCTTCAACTCCTTAAATTCTGTGACTTAGAGAAAAGTTATAGTGTATGAAACATTATTCTTACGTTAGAAAACAGAATCAATTTTCTATAAAATACTTGTAATAATGAACCCATGCAGATAAATAGGTCATAACCATTTCAGAG
Source organism: Lepilemur ruficaudatus (assembly GCA_963574885.1). Taxonomy (NCBI): domain Eukaryota; kingdom Metazoa; phylum Chordata; class Mammalia; order Primates; family Lepilemuridae; genus Lepilemur; species Lepilemur ruficaudatus. The sequence goes on from CAUYRT010007502.1 coordinate 44,179, forward strand.
TTTCAAAAAGAAAAATAAATATAGACACATGCCTAGAACTAAGTAAAGACAAATAAAAAGACTAAAGAGGCACATAGCAAAATAGCCTCATAAATATTTAATAGAAAAAGAGGATATATGTGTATATATATGCACATATTATTTCTCTCTATATAAATATATGTACATGTATATGTGTATAGATGTGTATGTATATATACTTATGCATATATTACAAGATCATATACTTATAATCTCTAACTATTATGCATGCACGTAGTGTGTCATTGACGCATATCCAAAGAGCAACACAATCAACTTGTTACAATGCTACTTTTCTATTCATGGTCTAAAAATGATATTTGGCTTCCAGGAATTCATTTTTATATAAAATTAATTTTTATAGAAAACAGTGTGGAACTCAGTAGACAGAATGGCAAATAAGTAGTCCATATGTGTTTATATCTATCAACATGGCGCCGAAACATTTTAAGTGTCATGGGAAATGTGCCCACAAGCTGAAATGAGTGTACAAAGGCATCACATGGGGAGAACATGCTGGAGGGGTTTTATTTGATGTTTTCAAACTGCTCTAGGGTCTGTCTTGTAAGAACCCTTTTGGCTTTCTTTCTTTTTCTTTTTTTTTTTCTTTCTTTTTTTATATTTTAAAACACATGGCTTTCTTTTGAAACATCCTGCCAAGAGAAAGAATAAGAGAGCAAATTACAAATGAACGATGCAATCATATTCTCTTTTCCTCTCTCTGTGTCTCTCTGTCTATGTTACACATACACTTATCCCGAAGAAAAATATTCAGCTTCTGTAGGTGCCGACTAGAGATACCTGCAACAGTCAGCAGTCAGCATCTGTGAAATCACATACACAGAATTTGAGATCACAACCTGTACTGAGGGAAGAATAAAGAAAAGATGGCACTGAAGTGAATAGCCATTACATGTACCTAAGAAGTTTTAATTTTGTTTGTTTATTGGTGTGCGTGTATGTGTGTGTGTTATTTAAAGCTATTAGATTTACGCTTTTCTCCTACTCAAGGGGGTTCATTAAAATAGCTCTCTCCCTAATACTATTAACCTCTGTCATCAAAAATTGAAATCAGGCTTTGAGTTGCCCCAAATTTACACTTAAGACATTGCCTTGGGAGCTACAGATTAAGAGAAATTATTCTGCAAAATGTCTTTTCAATATACCATGTAAAGCTAATTTATATTTTTAAAACTTCATAAAAACATTCAAAATTCTATAAATGACTCAGTTAATTCTTCACAGAGCAAGCACAGTTTTGATGCCATATTAATATCATTTTCTTATCAAGAATCCTTCATTTTTTCCTCTTTAAATTAAAGCTGGACAACCATGGGGAGCTTAATATAACTTTATTCCTAATACTGAGCTTACAGAGAATGGCTACATCTTGAAGGCTTGATGCTAAGAGGCATGCTCTTTTTCCTTCCAGGAAGAAAGCATGCTGCTAAACCTCTGTTTACACACAAAAGATTTTTTCAGGGGAGTTTATGTTGCTCTGCGGTTTAGAAGTCAGAGCTCTCTTACGAGGGCTAGCCCCCAGGCTGGCATTTGGTAACAGTGAACAAACAGGTGCAGTCCTCTCATGTTCCCACTGCTGGCTTCTCCACGTAACAATGGTAGTTTTGTTCCCTGCAGTGAGTGGGTTGGGGGGCGGGGTGTTGTTGGCTCAGCTGAGAACAAACCCACTCTTGATAAAAGGTTATAATTTTTATTCTCAGAGAAAATTCAAAAACATAATCCTACATACAGATGAAGTTCAGGGCATGAAGTTTAACAAGATTTTTTTCACTAATGCAAAGGTCTCAGTGAAATTTAACAAATCATCAGTGCCCTGCCTCCGTCCTTAGTGAATTGTTCTTTTTGGTATTGGGATTGTGTGAATATTCTAGGTATGTGACCTGCAATAAATGGTGATGTTTCTGAAGCAGACCTTTTCCTGAATTTGGGGAGGATAGGAGGAAATATAGTACTTAAATTCCCCCTTCCTCTCTGGGTGCCTTGGAATTATGTGAAAAATGAGTGTTAGTGTTGTACCCTTGTAAGTATTATAAAGGCAGATTAATTTATTTTTAATAGAGGAAATTACGTAGAAAAGAATGCCTTAATTACTATTTTATTTTTGCAGCTACAATAATTAAGTAGTATTTACCCTCCTTATAATATTTTATAGATGGAAGGGACTAAGTCCTTTAATTTACAGATAATGAAAACCAACTAACCAGTCAACAAACTGAGCTCTAGAGAGGAAAAATGACTTTTCAAAAGACTCTCAGAGTCATATATAGAATCTGATCGTTTGACTCTACTGGTTTTATTTTCCTCATTTTATGTTTGTGTTTCCCAGAATCTAAAGCTTATATGACTGTCATGCTTTTTTGCTTGAAGGCATTCTGTTAATGGGGAACCTGATGATTTTCTATTATTTTAGAATCTCATTATTTACATAAATGGGACAGTAGATGAAACTTTCTCATTATTTCAGAGGCCAGAATGAGAACAAATGTTCTTCCCATTTCTTGGTGGTAATGTTGTACCTTTATGTCTTAAACAAGTGTAATGCCTATTTCTTTTCTTTTCTTTTTTTTTTTTTTTTTGAGACAGAGTCTCACTCTGTTGCCTGGGCTAGAGTGAGTGCCGTGGCGTCAGCCTAGCTCACAGCAACCTCAAACTCCTGGGCTCAAGCAATCCTCTGCCTCAGCCTCCCAAGTAGCTGGGACTACAGGCATGCGCCACCATGCCCAGCTAATTTTTTCTATATATATCTTTAGTTGGCCAATTAATTTCTTTCTATTTATAGTGGAGACGGGGTCTCACTCTTGCTCAGGCTGGTTTCGAACTCCTGACCTTGAGCGATCTGCCTGCCTCAGCCTCCCAGGGTGCTAGGATTACAGGCGTGAGCCACAGCGCCCGGCCATGCTTATTTCTTTTAATTAATGGAATTAGGATAAATGCATATGTTTGTAAAATAAACAGAATATGTCCACATTATATTTATGTTTTCACATAATAACCAGCTTTTTCTTTTGATTTATTAATAATGAAACATATATAGCCAGGAACGTACTTTCAAAATTATGCAGAATATATTTTAGTCAATAAATCACAGTATTCACTTTGCCCTCCACCTAAGACCTAAACCTATCAATAATTGCAGCACTTATGTTAGGAGATGTAATTTAGTTAAATCTTTCGTGTAGTCATTTACAATCGTATAATGTAAACAAAAATCACCTCTATTAAATTTTGTGCCCCGTTTAGCTTAAAGTCTATGTTCTCATAAAGAAAGTCATTGGCTTTCTCCTGTGTGGCTTATGACATTTTTCTCATTGAATTAGAGTAATATTTCCAGTATTTGGCAGGTCTTGTGTGTTACTACACAGTCGCATAGATTATTATCATTTTGACTCAGTATGACCTAGGAAAGAACAGGTCTCGAGGAGACAGTGCATAAAATAGTAAAGCAGTCTCTGAGGAATTAAGTTCCAAGTGTCCGGTATGCTGATCCAAGGGGAGAAGCAGATTGGATGATGACAGAAGCCCCTGTGAGGCAAAATAAAGGCTTAAGTTACCTGGACATAAAGCTGGATTGAATTTGGGGAAAATGTTTCAACATAGAGAGGTATAGATAAGGATGGTATAAACACAAAGCAAGGGTTTCCTTAGTTCTATTTTTGGGGGTGTGGTGAGCTGAGTGATGGGGCGAGAGTCTTGTAACAGCAGCTCTGTAATGATGCTTCTCTGTTTAGCAAGTCTTTAGGCAGTTTATGTGGGTCATTAGGAAAAGGATTTTGATGAAGGAATATTGGATTAAATTAGTTACTGAGATGAAATGAGTTGATCTATAAAATTCTATTCATGGTACCTAGTATTCAACATCCCACTTCCTTTCAATTATAACATTTTAACCAGGACAAATGGCGTGGAAGCAAATGGAAACGTATTTATAGTGTATGGTGGCTGACGCTGTGTTGAGACTTAAGGAAATGTCAGAGACTGGGGTAAATTCTTGCCAAATCAGATACAGAGGGTCTAAATTAGGCATGGTAGAGACAACTAGTTGCTCACTAATATCAGTTTTCTCTTCTTCCAGAGGATATAGTTAACACAAATTTTCCAGTCTCCTTTGCAGTTTAGTGTGGTTATGTAACTAAGTTCTAGTCAATAAAATGTGAGTTGATATGTTAAGTCCCATTTTTTAAGCCTAGCCCATAAATATTTTTAAATATTTCCTCTCCTGTTCTTCACCCCTATGAAAATCACCCCTTGAAAATGACAGGTCAAAGGCCACAGAGCAACCATCATCCTGGATCCCTGATGACTACATGGAGTATCTATTATCACTGGCCCTTGCCCATCAATCAGGAATACCACTCCCATACCCTTTTCATAAGATTTACTTGAGCAAGAAATTTCTAAGTCCCCATGTTTTATCATTATGTATTTTTGAGTCTGCTAATGACAGCAGCTGATATAACCCCAAGTAGTTCTGTGGTTGTGTAAGAAAGAAAAGACCTTACCTAGTAAAAATTCTGACACTAGAGCAATGTTGTGCCAGCCGTGGACTTGTGACAGTACTCCACCTTGCATGCAGGCACAAGGGGCTACATTGTAGAGAATGTAAAACGATCATGAAAGCCAGTCTCTCTCTCTCTCTCTTTTTTTTTAATCACCATGTTCCATTAATGTTAAACAATGTCAATTATAAAATATAGCTTGGTGGAAAATATTTTTAATCAATCCAAGTCCCCCCAAAACTCTGTGGTTACTATTGAGTTTTAAGAATATATATTCCTAGCAGGTAAAATGCACACTATCTGGGGGATGGGCACCGTTATTGACTCAAATGCTACAAAAGCAATTTATGTAAGCAAAACGTTTATAGCTCCATAATATTCTGAAATTTAAAAAAATGCAAATATATATATATATATATAAGCTTCAAATTAGCACATTTTATTTATTTACCCCTTAATAGGCATATTTTACGTGGAAGTTAATTTAGAGAACTCCTAATCCTACAGTTGGTTGCTCTATATAGAGACTCGGATATACACTTTGGTTTGGAGAGTACATTTATTTGTTCACAGTGATTTAAAATTGTTCTGGATGCAGTTCATATAACCTTGTGGTATTATATATCTATTTGTTTAATCGCTGTGCATATGTGGTATTAGACATCCCTGCAGTTTCCAATTTAACAATATTTAACAGTGACGAAGCAATAGAACTTGAGTCATTTGACGTCTGTTATTCAATATGATTACTTGTCCTTTGTATTTAAATTTATAAAATGATAAGATTGAGTGCAAGCTGCAGGTGTACTATTTTGTTTAACTAGCAAATTTTAGTTTATACATGAAATATTTCACTGATTTTGAATAATATATTGAAATTAATATTTTTTTATTTTAAATCCATTATTTTAAAACCAAAAACCCAATCAAGAAAACAATGATTACTACATGATTATTACTAAAAATAATCCTGTATAGAGGAGTTACTTGCTCAAGGTGTCAAAGACATTAGATATAACACTGCAATAGAGAATATTTTTCCCCTTTTGATATGCTCTTTAAGTTCTAGTACAAAATTAATAGTGACAAGTAGCTGTAATACCTAGAACCCATAGTCCATTGCAGTAGATTGTATAAATAATAATGTCCTACATTTCTGTCATGTATTTATGTAGGGGACTGGGTGAGAGTATATGTAGCTGTAACACCACTACTGGAAAAGTAAATTCAAAAGCATGTTCAATTTCATACTGACCAGTATTGTCATTTTGAAATATAAAAATTAATATAACATGTAGCTAAACAATTACAGCTCAATTTCCAGCTTGGCTCTAATTTCAGTATTACCAAATTTTAGAGCTAAAGTGGAATTTGAGGAAGGAACTAATGATGTTTACTGAGTGCCCATTGCCTATTCTTATTATTTTATTTTTCATAATAACCATATTTATGGATTAGGCAGCTATGGTTTAGAGTTAAAAGAGTTGGCATAGTCACTTAGCTTGCTCTCAGCATAATTGAAATTTATTGAAATTTTGGAATTCCAGACTTGCTGCCTCCAAGACTTAGCATGTCATAAGTTACATTAATGTCTTATAAATGGAACCTTTGAAACATGCTTCTGTGCTCGTTCTACTCCACCACATATAATCTGAGCCATTTGGGTGACCACTTGGAATGAAATATGTGACCTGTAAATATTTGCTGAAAGTTGGTAAACTTGGGATCCGAAAGGAGTTAGATAAATTGGCCAGCTTCACATTGCTCCTTTGCCTAGAAAAGAGTATAATAGATGTCTATTAATTCTTTACCTAAAACATTCCACAAAATCATTAGCTTTGGAAAAGAATGTATTCAAGAGACAGGTACTTTGGAAGCCTAATATTCAATTACAGCATGGACATACTAGTGGGTTTTTTTGTTTGTTTTCAATTTATACCATTTCCCTAATAACTCTTGAAGTTCCTAAATCTTCCATTATTAAGGAGTATAATAAGATTGATAACAAATTTTCTAGAGGTAGTTCTAATTATGCATATTTTGTTTGGTAACCCAGTTGAAAATTTTTCTCTATCCACAAGTTCAACTCTGTATCACTCTCATAACACATTTTATTTTGTACAAAAACAGCTCCATCCAAAACATCCTCCAAGGACATTTTGAGAAAAAATAAAGCAGTGGTAAAAGGATTGGCAATCGATGCACAAAGTTAAAAACATTGATTTAATGATGTATATTTGATTGTTGGGATTATGCAAGATCGTAATAAGAAAAAAAACAAGAATTTACCATGTACAAAACAATTTGATGTTCACTGAAGCAAAAATAATTTTCTAATCTATATTTCAGTGATTCTAAATTCAAACTATAGTATTTTTCTCTGTAAATACTTATGTGCTGTGTGTGAAGATGAGTCTTATTTTAGAGGTACTCAGTTATGTCAGACACTGCTTTCTGGTAATATCTAGCAGCTTATGGCCATCATTAAAAGAGAATTGAAAAGTTAACAAATATAAAAAGGGAGAGAGAAAGGAAAAAATGTATGTGCTTGTGTGTTTGCTGCTGACTACATAGCTGTGATATTAGCCTTGCCAAGCCTGGCACTTTTGTGGTCCTGAGACATTCCTAGTCATAGCCACCTGACAACCACCTCCCTCCACAATAGATCACAGGTTTCTTTGGCCTTTGCCTTTTCAGCTGGCTGTGAAGCCTGAAATTTCTTCATGTTACATTTCAGTTTTATCTGGCTCTACTTAAATGGGGAAAGGAATAGAGTTTAAGGTTAAATGCAGAAAATTACAAGATAATTTCCTCCAATTAAAAATAAATTTATTACACTCTAGACTCAAAAGAGTGCAAAGGAAAAAAAGACGAAGAAGTGTGGAATAGAAATGCCTTCCTATTCCGCCCGTCTCTATTTACTGTGTAATATTGTACATCATGTTAAAACTAAATGCACTATAATCTCAGATAATGCTAAATATCACCATGTATTTATTTCTGTAATTTTTAAAAGCAGCCTTATTTTTGTTTCCAATGCGGTTTTATTTCATCTTGCAAAAATGATAGAAGCAGGGAAAAGTTGGTAGTGTTTACATCTTTGACAAAAATGGTAAATCTTTCTAGGGTTTATCTGTTGATAAAATTTCACTAATATTAATACCATTGGAGCCAGGAATATGTTATAAGGAAAAAGTATTTTTCTACAAGTTGGATGGCTGTTACTATTTTCTTCCTGTGCGTGTAACAAATTGTCTCCAACTACAGTACTCTTGAATTGCAAAGTTCTATTATTGCTTTTGACTTGGAAACTCATTGATGACGTGTTGAAGAGGAAAAGTTTCACAACATTCATTGTTCTGTCATTAAACATTATTATTTATCAATTGCCTTTAACCACCCTCTCAAGCTTAGATACTTTATTATCTCCAGGTGAAAAGAAGTATTTCCTAAAATATCCACCCAAAGGTTGATTAATAGAAATAGGGGTACAATTAGCTTGGAGAAGAAAATGGATGGATGGAGAAAAAGATAAGTTCTTAATCCTTAGCCCTTTCTCTGCCTTAGTTAAGATCATTTTTTTTCACTTCCTTTACATTAAAAGAGCTATATGTCAATATGCCATTTTTTTGTTACCATAAATATGTGACTTTTAGCGATGTGACCATGACCAATTACCAGTTTATTTCTGGTCATATCCCTGGATGCTGTCCACAATGCACAATGTTGTTTGTTTGCTTTTCTGTTACTTTCTGTACAGCATGAGGTAGGTTATATTTGTTCTTCTTTAAACATAATCTATAGCCAATCACTATACTCATCCGATCAATTTAGTATAATACGTATCTAACACCCTTGATGAAACAAATATTATATAAAATACTCAAATGATAACTTATATTTGATCTTTTATCTACTTTTCCATTTTTAATATCTAAATTTTACTAGATATAAAATGAATGTAATATAACCTCTTTTGAGTAAAAGTTCATGGGGTTCCCTGCTATCACACCAGACCGTAGAAAACTACCATGTTGCGGCAGTATTATCCCTCAAGGTCTGATGTGTGCTATAGACTTCCTGCCAGCAGCTTCAAGATGCCCAGTCCCTACTGGACTATAGAGGACTAATAGGAGCAAGTCCTTCCAAAATATTATAAGAGCCCAGACATGGGAACCTAGTGTGGGGTTTCTGTGAGAATGGCAAACTTGAAACAATCTCTCCTAACTGGAAAAATAATCAAATGGAGGGTTAGGTTATGAATGACCTCTAAAAAGCCAGAACCACTTGTGGAAACTCAACAAAGGGTATATCTCTGTTTGCCAGCTCCTACCCTCCATTTGAACCTTTCCGTTTTCTGCTGCTAGTCCAGGCAGCACAAGGCATACTCTCCATGCCCATCTCATTAAAAGCCATTGCTCTAAGTCTTGTCTCATAACTGTAATTTATATCCCATTGTTTTCAATTTCCTCATGGCTGTCCATTCTTCTACAACCAAACTTCTCGAGTCATCTGCACATTTTGTTATCATTTTCTCGTATTCCATTCAACTTTCATCTCATATCATTTAACCAAACACTTTTTAAAATATCAGTGACTTCCATATTGTCAGATTCAATGGGTGATGTTGGTATAGTGTGAATGTTTGTCCCCTCCAAATCTCATAATGAAATTTGATCTGCATTGTTGGAGTTGGGGCCTAGTGGGAGGTGTTTGTGTCATGAGGGCAGATCCCTCATGAATGGCTTGGTGCCCTCCTTGTGATAGTGGGTGAGTTTTCACTGTTAGTTCCTGTGAGAGCTGGTTGTGTAATAAAGCCTGGCACCCTTCCCTCCCCCTTGCTCCGTCTTTGCCCCAGTGACATGCCTGCTCCCCTTTCACTTTCTGCCTTGATTGGAAGCTCCCTGAAGCCTTCACGAGAAGCAGATGCTGGTACCATGTTTCTTGTACAGCCTATAGAACAATGAGCCAAATAGGCTTCTTTTCTTTATAAATTATCCAATTTCAGATATTCCTGTATAGCAACACAAAACAGACTAACACAGAAGTCATATCCCATCATCTATCAACAAGTTTTCCATCCTTTTCTGGAAGATTTTCTCTCCAAGTTTCTCATGAGTCTACATTCTTTAGATTTTTTTTCTCTCCTCTCTAGATGTTTTGTTTTGAGTCTGTTTTGCAGGTTCCTCCTCTTCTACCAGACATATAAATATTACGGCAACTTATTTATATGCAAAAAATCCCAAGTATTATATCAGAATACTCCTCTGAACTCCAGAATCATAAATCCAAATGTACACCTAGAATTTACCTAGGATAACTAACATATGTTCTATTTTAATGTCTCCAAAGCTCAATTCTTGAACTGCATTTCTCACCTCCCAACTGGTTCATCTACTGTTCTGCACTGGATTGCTTAAATTAGAAACCTCAAATTCATGCTTGATTTTTCCCCAATCCCTATCTAATTCATCAACAAATCCTATCAATTTACTGGAAAATTGTATCTGGAATCCATTTATATCTCTTCATTTCCACTGTTACTATCCTAAACTATCATTAGTTCTCACTTGACTATAGCAGTAGCCTTATAACTAGCTTTGCAGTTTCCAATACCCACCTATAATTCAGTCTCCTTAGGATATCCCGTGGGATCATTTTAAAACATGATTCTGATGATGTCACTTCATTAGTCAAAAGCCCCTTAATGCCTTCCATTTGTACTTAGAATAAAATAGAGATTCCTTAATGCTGTCTATAGTGTCCTGCATAATCTTCCTCCCATGAAACTTACCCAGATCCTAACTAACCTTGTTCCATGCCGGTTCTCCCTCCTTACCTTTGATATTCACAGTCTCCTAAATCTTTGAATTCCCAGGATATACTAAAACGCTTTACTTTGCACTAAAATATACTAAAATGCTTTTTCTTTCCCTGAAATACTTTCCCTCTATCCTTCATACGACAGGACTGCTCTTCCTTCAGTTCCTTCAAGTCCTAGTTTAAAGGTTGTATCTTCTGACAAGCTTTCTCTGACAACCCACACCACTCCATATTCTAAATTGGATTCACCATCCCATCCCCCAGGAGTACTTACGTGCATTGTGCACAATTGTTATTATTGTCTTCTTAGTAATTATCACAACCTTTAATTACCAATTTAACTTACTCAGTTATATTAATGCTATTCCCTACTAGAGGGAAAGCCTGGTGAAAGTTGGGGCAATGTCTTCCTTACTCACCACTATGCAGCAGTGCCTTGGAAAGGGCAATGATTTCTTAAAATCTAAGATTTCTTAGTATCTATCAATTGTAAGATGAACTCTTACTTTATGTACCATTAAAATAGAAAAAAATGATGAAAAACTATAATACAATTCTTTTGTATTACATAGGACTATTTCTACATATTCAAAGAGTCTTTTAATATTAGACAAGAATTTTTAGCTTGCACTCTTGTTTATCCATAAAAATACAAAAACAAATGAGTAAAATAAATTGTTTGACATATTCCTAAAGCTTCCTTACATTGATAATCTAACTTGTAGTCACTTTAAAGGTATTCATTTTCACTGTCTCTGCCATCAAGAGCATTAGTGATTGGGCAGTTATTAAAAAGGTGCTCCATTCTAGTTCCTGGGATATTCTTACAAACTGTTGACAATCATTCTACAGGGTGAATGCTCAGGATTTCTTGATCTTACATATGGTGTTAGTGTAAGATTTTTTTTTCTTTATTGTAGTGTAATTTACACATCATGTCTTTACTCCATTTTAAGTGTACAATTAAATAGTTACTAGGAAATTTACCAAGTCATACAGCTATTCACATAAATCAGTTTTAGAGGATTTCCTATCCCCTATTGAGACCTCTAATACCTGAAGGGGAGGGGCATGCTTGAAATGTGTAAGATTTTTGTAGAACAAATGCCTATTAAATCCTATTTCTTCCTCAAACAGTCCTTAACAATGTTTTGGTTGCTTGGACATCAAGGCATTAATACTGTTCCTTCATGCCATTGGAAATAAGCAAATTTGCTCACGTTACATCCAAAGTCATGACTATTATCCAGCTACTAGCAATTATAGCATGCACCCCGATTACAGGGATATTAAATATAAAAAGCATTTTCTTTAGAATGGGTGAAATAAGTAACAGACCGTAACTGTTTGTTCTTCTCTCACCTCTTTTCCGTGGCTAGTTTCTTCTTATGGTTCACTTCTTGGTTCAGAAGCTATGAATCCAGAGGACCTTCTCTGATAACCTTATCTAAAGTAATCCAGCACCCCCTCCCCTGCACTGCACCAGTCATTATCCGTAATGATATCCTGACTGATATCATTCATAACACTTTATCTGATTTTCTGGTTATTTATGGGTATATTTTTTTAAATTAAGAAATAACATTTCAAACATGTTTATTATCTTGTTTTCCTCTAGAATATTTGTCTGAAGAGAACAGAAACCTTTTCTCTCTCATTCACTGATGAGATACAAATTTGTTGAATGGGTGGATAGATGGATGGTTTTTCTAACTTGATTTTTAAACGCACATGTCAGTGGGGCAGTATGTTTTGCTTTGTTTTGGGTTTTTATCCTCCTATTTATTTTTTTTATCTCAAGAACTAGTCTTTTCATATCCCTACACTCAGCATATACTCTTGAGATACCTGATGCAGCTCAGGTCTAGCACTCTAAACTGTTACTTTCAAGGAACGTGAAGATCTTACTAGCCAACAAGAAAGGTTGTTTTCCAAGATAAATGTTAGGTTGGTTAATGACAAGAAACAGAGGGAAAAAAGAAAGTTCTGAGTAAAAGCAATTTCTGATACAACTGGAACTCAATCTAAAGATTTGCCTGTTTTGATAGAAGGAAAGGTACCAATCTTAGTAATGTGTAGTGAGAAGTGATAGTATTTATCAGGAAATTGAATATGCATAACGAGACAAGATGATTTTTTTAAAAGTTGGCATAAAGTTTTATTTATTTCCAATATAGGCAAAAATATAGCCATATGTATGTTTGCATATCTTGTACGTTTGTGCTTAAAAATAAACATTTGGGTAGATTTAAGTATGTCATATGAAACATTTCAATGTTAAGAAACATAATTCAAAATATGTATTTTCAGTAGCTCTATACTCTGTACTTATCATTCTTCGTTCTTCAAAGGGAACTGTATGAAATGATAAACAAGACTCTCTAATTACATATCACCTGGCAAATAGAAAACAGAACACAATTCTTCTGGCATATAAAAGCTCATAGGCTTGAGTCAGTTCAAAATTATAGCAAAAACACTGTAAAAGAATTCACAGCTCCCTAAGAAATGTCAACAGCTTGCGAAAAGCAGCTACTGGCTTTTTGTTTACCAAGTAATTTCAAATTGCATACCACATATAGATGAGGAGTTTTGTGTAGGATATTGGCAAACTCATCTTGCAGTGTTCTGGTCAAGGTTGAAATGTGACACACTAATGTATTTATGTTACAGTTGGAGGTTTTAAAATTCTTGATTAGAAAATATAATTGACTGTAGGGAGTAATAAACAGCTCAGAGTGAAAGGCACCACCTTTCAGCATTTCCCTGCATGAGTAGACACTCTTATTAACACCCATGAGATCTATCATCTAACATAGGAAGAAAGATAATACACAGAGGTTCGGTTTTAGGAATGAAAACTAAAGTGTTTAGCAAAGATAAGGTTGACTTGCATATTTATTAAAGGTGAAATCCTATAGTACAATGTTAGAGTTTAATAACAAATCTCTTATGCTTTCAGATGTGCAATAAGGCAAAAGGGCTGTTTTGGAGTTGGACATATTTGACTATATTCTTTATTGATTAATTGCCTATAACGTGACCCCAAATCAAATGACATTTTCATGTCAGTGCTACGTCGATTTAATTTTTTTTTTTGTAATATTTATGGATTTTTTTTCATTTGTTTACTTTTTTATTTTATTTTTTTTTTTTATTGGGGAAAAACTACAAAGCATTTACAGTACAATGTTTACAGTCACAATTTGTAGTGAGCTGATTTCCCAAAATATATTACCACTCAAGTTGACTTATCTTGTTACATTCAAAAA
>CAUYRT010007504.1:0-14895 GCA_963574885.1 Lepilemur ruficaudatus
ACCTGCACCCAAATGTTTACAGCAGCACATTTCACAATTGCAAAGATGTGGAAACCACTCAAGTGCCTATCAATACATGAGTGGATTAACAAAATGTGGTATACATATACCACGGAGTACTACTTAACCATAAAAAATGATGAACTACTTATTGTATTATATTGGATGGACCTGGAGTCCATTCTTCTAAGTGAGGTATCACAAGAATGGAAAAGCAAACACCACATGTAATCACCATTAAGTTGGTACTAATTGATCAACACTAAAGTGCACATGTGGGAAGTAACATCCACAAGGTGTTGGGAAGGTGCTGGGGGCTGTAGATGATGGGTAAACTCACACCTAACAATGCTCACACCTAGCGTGCTGTCTGGAGGATGGGCATGTTTGTCAGGCAGTGCAAAGGCAATTTATGTAATCAAAGCATTTGTACCTCTGTAATACTTTGAAATTTAAAAAAAAAGTATAAAAAATTAAAAAATAATAAAATAAAACAACATATACTTATCACACAGTTTATAAATTTCAGGAAAATAGAATGATTTAGGTAGGTGGTTCAGACCGAGCATCCTTCATGAGTAAAGGTTGCAACAAGTTGTTGATGCAAGTTGCATCCTCTGAAGACTTTACTGTTGGAAGGTGCACATCTTAAGTTTGTTTGGGCTATTATAATAGAATACCATAGACTGGGTAGCCTATAAACAACAGAAATTTATTTATCACAGTCCTCGAGTATGGAAAGGCCAAGAGCAAAAGCCAAGATTTGGTGTCTGGTCATGGTGCACTCCCTAATTTATCAATTGCTGTCTTCAAGCTGTGTCCTCACATGCTGGAAGGAACAAGGAAGCTTTTGGGGGTCTCATGATTTGGGGGGCACTAACCCGAATCATGAGAGCAGAACTTATCATCTACCAAAGGACCTGCCTCTTAATACCATCACATTTGAGGTTAGGATTTCAACATATGAATTTGGGAGGAAATACGAATTCAGTCTTTATCAGTCTACCTCTAAGATTGTTCAATCATTTGGCTGACTGTCAAATGAGGTGCCTCTGTGTTTTATGTGACCTCTCTTGTAAAGATGGTTCAGAATTATTTACATGGTGGCTAGGCTCAGAAAGAAATGTGTATGTGTGTGGGGCGGGGAGAGGAGAGAGAGAGAGAGAGAGAGAGAGAGAAAGAGAGAGAAAACCAGTAAGTAGCAAGAGAGTTCACTCAAGATTAAAGCCTTAGTTTCTTAGGACCTTGTCTCAAAAGTTGCATTCCAATCCTGCGGTGTTTTATTTCTTAGAAGGGAGTCACTTAGCTTAGTCCATATTCAAGGGGAGGAATACTAAGTTCTATTTCATGAAGAAAGGAATATCAAAGAATCTGTCGACATATTTTTAATAGCATCACAGCTCATTAATCCATTTAAACCCATTTTGGAATTTTAAAGGAGTATTTTTTTTTAACAGTACTTCCAATTAATAAAATAAATTCCCAGGTGTGGAACAGCACAATTCATTTCTGAAATAATACACACACACAAATTCACAGTGCAAGCTCATACATAATCAAATATATAACCTTATTACATAAAGTTTGGTAGGAGGAAAAATGCTTGACTTTTCAAAAGAGCCCATTCATCAAAAATAAAATTACCTTTGTGTTCATTTTAGCTGCAACCTTTAAATAATCAATGACTATGCACTTGCTGTAATCATTCTTTAAAATTAGAATTATTGAAAAGCTTTATGATCACTGATGAATGAAAGAAAGTATTATTGATTTGCAGCCAAGAGAGATGATCTCAGGCAGTAATCAGGTGCAGTCCTTGAAGAAATCATTTTATTCTGCTAGTTTCTGAAATTATTGAAGTGGGTCAATTTTAAATAAATTCATCCTGTTTTTATTTTAATCACATATTATCTTATAATACATTAGGTAATGTTTTAATCTAAGTAACTCCTGGATGAAAAATTGAAGTGTATCAATTTACAGTATAAATGGACAAATACCCAAAATTGTAAAGGCATGCATTTTTCTATATGTCATTTATAAATTTTTTTTTATAATTTGTTCTTTGTGATTTTGTTTTTGTTTGTTTTACTAAACAAATTATATAGTTATGTGTATGCAAATGAGAAAGATATAACCACCCCTCTATGAGTAATCATCATTTAATGAACCCTTTCCTTTCACTAATGACCATCAGAATAGATAGGAAAGTGAACTGTCATTTTCAAGCCTTTAGGTTAATAGTTCCAGGAATTTTAGTAATGTTTTAACAGTCATACTCTAAATGGTACTATATGACTTGAACAATGAGTATGTAACAAACAATAAGAAAATTTAGAAAAGTAATAATCACTACTTTTAAATGTGAAAATAAAAAAAAAAAAGAGCTTGCAGTTTGAGTAGGTATCACATTGTCTTTAAACATATTCATTCTCCTTTTCCTAACTTTTTCCACTTTTTTTTTTTTTTTGGCTAAATCATCTGTTCTTTCCCTAAACTTATTTCAGTTTTATTATTCCCTGGGAAGGATTTTTATTATATAACTGCTAAGCAATCAAACCTAACCCGAGGTGAATATCTACACATTGCTATGTCCTCTGGTCGCTATTCCATCCTTCTCTTTATTGTTCATTTCCCTAGTCTTGAAGCATTCCAATTCTTTGCCTTCCATGACATTCTACTCTTACTTTTCTGTCTCTGACTATTCATTTCTAGTTCCCTTTGCCATCTCTTTGTCTTCCAACACTTGCCAATTCAATCTGAATTTCTTCTGCATTTAATTTTATGTCTTCCTTCCTTCCTTCTGCTGAATTCTCTCCCTAGGCAAATATGTTCACTACCGTGATTTTATATCCTATTTATATTCAGAGACTCTAGAATGTATATCTCTAGGCAAACCTATCCTACGAGCTCCAAACTTACTTTACTTAACCAATTACATTCTCATCTTCTCAAGATCATCCAACCCAGCTCAGTATATGGTCCTATTGTAAACTCATTTTTTCTCTAGAAACATATTTTGACACCTACTTTCTGTCACTACCCCCATTCAATCTGTCATTTAGCCTCTCTCATCAATACGTAACTCGATCCATTTTCTTCTCCCTACCATGAACAGTAGTTGTTCCACCAATTTGACCTGAATTATTGCAGTTTCTTTTTAAATTAGCCCCTTGTTTTTGCATTGGAAATTTTCACTCTTGGCAATTCAATCCAATTCATTCTCAAAGCTACAATATATTATATTTTTCAATAGCTCTAATCATTGAATTTTCATGTTTAACAAAATGTTCAGCCGCACGTGGTGGCTTGCGCCTATAATCCTAGCACTCTGGGAGGCCGAGGCAGGCGAATCATTTAAGCTCAGGAGTTTGAGACCAGCTGAGCAAGAGCGAGACCCCATCTCTACTAAAAAAAAAAAAAAAAAAAAAAAAAAAAAAAAAAAAGAAGGAAATCAGCTAGACAACTAAAAACTATATATTAAAAAAAAAAAATTAGCCAGGCATGGTGGCACATGCCTGTAGCCGTAGCTACCCGGGAGGCTGAGGCAGAAGGATAACTTGAGCCCAGGAGTTTGAGGTTGCTGTGAGCTAGGCTGAAGCCACGGCACTCTAGCCCGGGCAACAGAGTGAGACTCTGTCTCAACAAACAAACAAACAAACAAACAAACAAACAAAAATGTTCAAAACATTTTCAGTACATTTATGACAAAATGACGAACTGAGCCTAAAAATCTCCATTTGTCATTCTAGCTTCCTTTCATGTTTGCTTCCCCTCCATCTCTATATTCTAACCATCATGCTATTTCAGTTTATCTATAAACACTAATCACTCTTTTAACTTAGGGTCTTTTCACTTGCATTTTCTCTACCTAGAATGGTTTTCCTTGTTCTTTTGATGGTGATTACAAAGCCACTGAACTGCTCTCAGCTGACTTATCTCTTCCTTGGAGATGTCTTTTTTCTTTTTTTTTTGGAGACAGAGTCTCACTCTGTTGCCCGGGCTGTAGAGTGGAGATGTCTTATAAACACTTCACACTAAACCCAAATCAGATGACCAATATCAAAATCTTTCATCACACCCTAACTTTTGCTTATATGTAATTATATGGCATAGAATCTTTTAGTCTTTATAATTATTAATATTAATTTATCTGACTATTATTTCTAAAGGTTTTCTTCTGTAGTGACTGGAAGCTTTATGAGGTCAGGGATGTTATCTATTTCATTCAACTATCTTCCATACCTAGCACAGCGCCTGGTCCACAGATGTATCCAATACATATTTTTGGGATTAATAAAAAATTAGCAGGCTTGCATTTTATCCCTTTTATTACATTGCTAAAAATTTTATTACAGCAGTAAAAGGAAAATAAATTAGAAAGAAAATTTAATTACAGCATCTGAAGAGAAAAACAAGATTTTGAGACAAATGATATTATAAACATAGATGCATAGGACTTGCAATTTACCAAGGTTTGTAACACCTAGAAGCCATGTTTATAAAAGTACTTCTGATCTCTTTTTAACTTCATTCTTCAAAACTCTACATGAGACACATATTTTCAATGGCAATGACATTTTCCTCTAGGCTCATTGCTTAAATATAAAGTCAAAATGCCCTGGTATGACACATAAAACATTTAGACTATAGTCACTGATTAACTTTGCCTGAGATGCTTATCTAACCACTCTGTGTTCCAGACCTACAAAACTTAGGTTCTCCTTAAAACTGTGTAATGTTTGTACTTCTGCACCTAACCTTCTGTGGGGAGGGGACATAAAATATCAACTCTTCCTCCTGTAGCTTTTTTAAACTAGTGAATTTCTACAAAACACAATTTAAGTACCGCATTTTCCAGGGTTTTGAGAGGGAAACAAAAACCACTGGTAGGTATCTCAAACAGAAAGTACATTTCATATATACACAATTGATATAGCTGAAGTATATGTGTGGTTGGGGTCATAGAGGAAAATTTTGGGTTATTGAATTTAAAAGCACACAGTTATTCCTGTAGTCCTGGGCCATGAAGATGGTCCTGCTGCCAACACTTTAAGCTTCTTGCACTCATAAATCTCATGATTAAGAACAAGGATATTAAGTACTGCCACTTCCATTATTTCTGAAACTACTATCTCCTTAGCTTTACTTGCCAGAATCAACAATAGCAAGGTGACTTATATCATTTTGACTTATTTCATCCCTCCATGTCTGATACCCATGTACACAATAGGTAAGTGGTCTAAGCTACCTCCAGAACACTGGCTCAAAGGGAGCTACATTTCTTGTTTTGTTTTGTTTTAGCTTTCTAACCTCTTCAACTTTAACAAGTGTGGAATGAGTATTGAGAAAGCCTGTGCACACATTCTACCATAAGAACTTCCCCAGTATCCCCAGCAAAATAATTCAGGTCCAATTTGGAACTTATATCACTCCCCCGACTATAACACTTCCGACACTCCCACAGTATGTTAGCTGTGAATGGGGATATCCTCCCAAATACACACTGACATCTCCTGAGCGTTATTCATCTATACAATCCCTCCATCTATTATAAGGTTTGCCAAATGTTAGGTTCTTAATAAATACATTTCAAACTATTAAAATGCCAAAATAATGAATAATCAACTGTGTGACGCACACAGCTAAAGTTTCTCCTCAAACCTTCTGTAATGCATGTAACTTATGCAAATGATTAGGCAATTACCACATATTGCTTTACGTTTTTATCATAGCTACAGCTACAGCTTTATCATAGCTACAGTTATGCTTACATTGATTCATATGTACATAAATTAACTTTTATACATACATATATATTGTATACTTTGTTACAATACCTAGCATAGTATTTTGTGCACAGAAAGTGACCAATAATATATTTGCATTCTTTGGGAAGCACTGCAGGCTAGTGATGCAGGGTTTTTTTTCCCCCTGTGGCCTGACTATCCCCTTCCCTAAGTCACTAAAACCTCTCTCAGCCTCAGTTTCTTCATCTGCAACATAGAACTAATAATACTTAAACGGCTCCTGTTGAAAACAATACAGGTTAAATGTGGCACTAGATATACACCAATGGTTTGATTGACTTAAGCCAGTTATTTGCTACTTTTCTTGATATTATTCTTGCCAAAATGTCAGTATATCCCCATGCTAAGCCCTAGAACCACTTTTCTGTTAATGTTCATATTTATCTTATCTCCTATTGCTTACTCTTTAATATTTGGAATTCTTGATAATGTCCTCCATTTTAGACCTCTCTGTTGGGTTCCTGTGATCCTTTTCTATGATATTTCTGATGTTTTTGTATCCATTCCCTATTTCTTCCCTCCTCGGCTACTTTATCATTTATCTTCTCCCACTCACCTCCTACATTTTATGCTCCCCCAGAGTTCAATCACCAGGTGTTTGCTCTTCTCAAGTCCCACCACTCCCTGCATATCATCAATCATGCCTGTGACTTCAACTCCCATTCACGTGTTAATTATTCTTACGCTGTATTTCCAACATTTACTTCTTTCAGGTACTTGACTCTGTGTGTCTGTATACATGTTATTTAACAAACTCATCCCTTCATTGTTAACCAGGTCCATCAAGAGCAGCCAGTCCAAAGCGAAGCTCACCACTCTTCACAGGCTTTGCCAAGATTTGTCTCTGAAAAATCTTCTAATTAGATTTTTGTTAATTTTGTCCTACCCTAGGACTTTCAGTTGCCTGAAGGCATCCAGCTGCATCACAGCCGCAGACCACTGAAACCCTGGTTCCTTTCTTTGGTAATATTATTTTCTTACGTTTTAAATCTTCGTATCTACTCATTTTCTAAAATTCATCTGCTGTCGCCTCAGTTGCCAATGAAACCACTTTCACACACAGCTTTTCAAACGGAAGAGTTACTACACACAACATTGATCTTTGTAATTAAACTCTTCTTTTTAGAACAGTGGCAATTTCTATTTATTCAATTTTGTAGCTCAGGTTCATACAGGAACAGAGTAAATATTGATAAACATTGAAAGAATAAAGGAGTGGATAATTTAATGACTTGACATTTTGGATTTCAAAGTTTCATTATGCTCCCAAATGCTTGAATTCCAATGCTTTGTGTAACATTAGGAAGGATAATTTATATTTAATATGAAAAAGAAAAGAGTTGGATTCCAAATGTGGAGGGTAATAGCACAGCACATTATATCTTATTTTAATTAGGGAAGTCAACAAAGATGAGTGGTTTCATATGGGAGCAAACAATTATGAGACCTTTCAATGATGTGTTCATTTAGCAAATATTTATATATTATTCACTATACCAGGCACTATTTTAAACAAATTACAAATGTTACCTCATTTAATTATTTTGACAACCCTGTTATTTCCCCCATTTATTGATGCAGAAACTAAGGCATAGATTGAATAACTTGTTCAAGATTAACAGCTAATAACTAGTGGAGCCCATTTCAACCCCCAAATGATGTGGCTCTAGAGTTCAAACTTTTAACTGCTATGCATTGCTATACCATGTGCTATTAATACATAATTTTTTTGTGTTTTGCTCATGTTGGATAGAGTATTCTTTAAATATCATTGGGTGTTTGTTACTATTTACAAATTATAACTAGTAATTTATGAGTTTTCTATTGTTCTAACAAAAATTGGCAGCTTAAAACAACATCTTATTATTAATACCTCATATTTGTGTAGATCATACAGCTGGATGCTGCTCAGTTGGCTTCTCTGCTGGGTCTCACACTTAAGGTATCCAGCGAGTTGCATTCTGATCTGGAGGCCTAATGGAGAAATCTGCTTCACAGCTCATTCTGGGTGTTGGCAGAATTCATTGATATTTGTAAAACTGAGTTCCTTTTTTCTTTGCTGGCTTTTGACCAGGGCAGTGCTCTTCTCCTAGAGCAGCGGTCCCCCGCGTTTTTGGCACCACTGACCGACTTCATGGAAGACAATCCTTTAAAAAGGAGGGGAGCGGTCCCGGGATGGCTCGACCGCACCGCGTTCATTGTGAAGTCAAACCTCTCTGCCAATGACAATCTGCACTTGCGGCTGCTCCCCAGCACCTGCACCACCGCCCCAGCTCCACCCCAGATCATCAGGCAGCAGACTAAAGCAAACAGCAACCTAGATACCTCACACGCGCAGTCCGCAATAGGGATCGCGCTCTTATGAGAATCCAAAGCCCCTGCTGATATGACAGGAGGGGGAGCCCACGCAGTGATGCAAGGGATAGCGAGCAGCAAACACAGATGAAGCATCGCCCCCCGGCCTCTGCTGCGCAGCCCCAGGCCCTTAACAGGCCACAGACCAGCACCCAGTCTGCAGCCTGGGGCTTGGGGACTTCAGTGCTAGAGGATGCCTCATTGCCCTGTCCATCTTTAAAGCCAGCAACTGAGAATCTTCCTCGCACCAAATCCCTCTCATGCTTCTAATCCCCTCTTCCAGGAAGAGCCCAATCCCTTATAAGAACTCTTCTAATTAGGTCAGGACCACTGGAAAGAAAAAAATAGTTAAATTCAGTATTATAGTTGGAGGCTTCAGTACACGTCTTTTGGCAACTGCTGTGTCAAGCAGTCAAAAAAAAAATCAGTAAGGATATATTAATAGTTGACTTGAATGGCACTATCACTGAACATGATCTCATTGAAATTTATAGGACATTCATCCAATAACAGCAGAATGTGTATTTGTCAAAACCCACAGAGCTCTACAACACAAAGTGTAAACCTGTATCTGTGCAATTAAAACAATCACTTAGAAGGTTGTGGGATCCTGGGATGTAAAGCAGGACTGTTATAAAACCATCCAGTTGTACTATAAACATATAAACTAACTTCACTGAAGGGACTTAGGAGAAAGAATGCCGACCATGGTGATATTGAAAATGAGTGGAATCCCTAAGACTAAAGGCAAAGACACTGTACATAAGCATTTTACTATAGTTGATAAAGATGTTCCTCTAGCAAAAGTAGGTTATCAATTCTGATACCACTATACACATATACTGGAACTGAACAGTTAAACAGATGGCAGATGGTGGAAGTCAAGTTTCTCAATGTTGGACTGGAGGCTTGCAGATAAATAAGGAGGTTAGAACCATGCCTGTAGGACTAGATTAGAGATGGCAACATCAGTAAGAACCCATGTTTAGCTTAACGCAGATACAGATAGTTACATTTAGAAATATTTATAAATATGTGTCTATACCTGAGTAAGAATATACATATATTTCTTTGCTCTCTCATCTGAAAGAGCATTGAGGAAATGACATCCTTTTAGCTGTAAGCACGCCTAGCACTTGTATCTTGATGCCTTATGAAGGAACCAGGGCTTCCTTGAAAAAATGGCTGATTTTTCAAAGAAATGGATGATTCTAAGATTAAGGCAAGAAAATATACAAGACGAGCCTGGAGCATCTAGTAATGCCAGAATGTATGGGAGTACTAAAAAAAACTCCAAACAAACGAAAAACAAAAACCTACTTTGGGAGTATGTCAAATGATCACAGGAGCCAAATGACAGAACTCTCAATGAGGGGAATGATTTGCAAATCAAAATAAATTAATTAGTACTGTATTATAACCAAAAGTATAATTTTCAGTGAATCCATACTGCTATGAATAAATGATTGAATACATATATAAATGGGGGAGAAGAGGCACATTTCCCACACAGAAGGATTCCAAATAATTTATGTGTGTCTTCCAACCTAAAGGAATTGGCTCAGTTTTTTTTAAATTAATTTTTTTTATTTCAGCATATTACAGGGGTACAAATATTTAGGTTACATATATTGCCTTTGCCCCACCCGAGTCACTACTTCAAGCGTGTCCATGTCCCAGATGGTGAGCACTGCACCCATTAGGTGTGTATATTACCTATCCCCTCGTCCCCACCATCTTCCCAACATCCAATGAATGTTACTACTATATGTGCACTTAAGTGTTGATCAGTTAATACTAATTTGATGGTGAGTACATGTGGTGCTTATTTTTCCATTCTTGTCATACTTCACTTAGTAGAATGGGCTCAAGCTCTATCCAGAATAATACAAGCGGTGCTAGATCACCATTGTTTTTTGTGGCTGAGTACAACTCCATGCTATATATATATATATATATACCACATTTTATTAATCCACTCATGTATTGATGGGCACTTGGGCTGTTTCCACATCTTCACAATTGTGAATTTTGCTGCTATAAACATTCTAGTGCAGATGTCTTTTTTATAGAATGTCTTTTGTTCTTTTGTGTAGATGCCTCTGTGGAAAGTAGTATGGAGATAACTCAAAGAGCTACAAGTAGAACTACCATTTGATCCAGCAATCCCATTACTGGGCATCTACACAAAAGCTGTTGAAATTTTGAAGTTGTTCATTTTTTAGAAATTTTTTGAGATTTTTCTTTCTCATATCTTTGTTAACATATTTAATATAAGACATATATGTTTGTTTTGCATTCTTACAGATAATGTGAATAATATGCTAAGTGACTGGTTTATGTCTGGACTTCCATTCAAACTTTCAAGATTGTAAAGGTTTTTATAGCTTTATCTGTTGCTGTATTTGCCTCTCAAGCTCACTATCTCCATACTGGCTCTTGAACCCCAAATCCTAAAGAGGTTCTGAAGATTCCAAACAATGCCTTGAAAGTTCATAGTGGAAAACACTCTGGATAACTCATATTTTTGTGACTTAGCATGCTTAAGAAAGTATTTCTTAAATACCTCCCTAAATTTAGAATTATTTAGTCTTACAATGTCCATAATTTCTTGATGTCACTCAAAGATGTCTCAGATTTGTCTACAATGCCTGATAACAGCCCCAAATGTAGTTCTAAATTGTAGGTTTACTTTGTCTCATTTTCTTCTAACTTCCATTCACCTCTGTTATAAAAATATATTTTCATTTTTATACTTATTTTTTTCTCCTTTTTAAACTCAATCTCCAGGTCCTTTATAATTGTTGTTAAAATAAGAAGAGAGCCTCTTAAAGCCCTTGTGGGGAACTGTCATTCACATTATAGGATGCTTAGCAGCATACCTGGTCTCTACTGCCAGATGTCAGTAGCATACCATCTCTGATAATCAGACATGTCTGTAGACATTGACAAATGTCCACTGGATGGTAAGGAGAATATGAGGGGGTAAAATTCCCTTTTTTAACGAACCCCTAGATTAGAGTGTACCATGTAAAGTGAAAGACACAATTCAAAATACCCTGGCAAAATTCCCCAAAATACAGTATATACATTATGACATATATATGTATGCATATATATATCTCAGTGTGTGTATACATACATATATATATATATATATCTTAAGCAGTTAGTTCTTATGCACACCAATTTTAATGAATCCTAAGTCATACTAATGGAAATACCTAAGAAAAATTCTACATGCAAATGTTTATACATTAAAGTCACTGTATCATTATAATTAAGAAATTAGTAGGAGCAGGAATAGGAGAATGAGCCAAGAATTCAAAATCATCAATGCTGTAGTAGTGTCTACTCCATCTTTTCTTAAAATTAATTCTGAATATGTTGCAAAACATGGTTTCTGATGTGAAAATGATTATGTTCTCAACAAGTTTTCAACTGGGGGTGATTTTGCTTACCAGGATCCATTTGTGAATGTTCAGAGACAATTGCAGTTGTTACTGTCATGGACAGTGGAGTGTGGTACTGATATTTAGTAGACAGAGGCCAAAGATGCTGTTAAACATCCTACAGTGCAAAGCCAGAGCCCACAATAAAATTATTGGGTCCAAAAATACCAGTAATGCCAAAGGTGAAAATATTCTTAGGGTTATACTATACCTTGATTTTTTAAATTTAATGTGCTAGTGATGTAATTCTACATTTTCCTCAACATGAAAATAGGCTGATGGTCTTGAATAGCACTTATGTACCTTGGATTAAAGAAGTAGATAAAATTCAACTGAATAATTTAAATATTTAAAGTAATAACATTAGTTTAGAAATAAATTTAGAGGTGGAAAATAATACTGGAAATACTTTAAGAATTTTGCATTTATATATTCAAATAAAAATATGAATACTATTACTAATAGAAAAATTTTTGTCTTGATCTCAAATTTTGATCAGAAAATTTTTAGACTAGCTCTAGCAATAGCTAACAGAATAAGATTTGCAAATCCTGATAAGTCATTTTTCATGCCTGTATCATTTTAGAATAAATTGATGGCTGCTAAAACTTAATTTAGTTTGAGTCTCTTCTGATTATACATATAGTTTTACACAAGGTCATGTTCAGTGCAATTATTATATTACAAGAAATATGCCAGGTTTAAAGTTAGAATCTCTCTTAAATGCTGTAATATTCAGGAATCTATATAAAATTGTGCTAGGCAAAGGTTTTTAAACAGAACTTTTTCCTTATAGAGCACTTGATCCCAAGAGTAAATCTGTGGATATAAATCTTCACATTTTTTTTTGCATTTTCTAAAGCACATCTACCACAGCAATTACATACAGACTTCAGCATGCAATCTAATATTAGATGAGAAGTTTAAATTACAGATGACACAATATGAATGCATAGAAGAATGAATTGATTTTTATGTTATTCTCAAAAAGAAAGTCCATCTTTTATAAAGTAAATTTATAAAGATATCTAGAGTTATATTTTAGCTCATTTCAGACAGGGGACTTCTGGTTTCTAGTATTAATAATGTCATAATTATTATTTGTCCAATAACTTTTAAGTAATGAGAAGATAATTAGGAATTTCAGTAACTGGAGAAAGAAAAAAAAGGAATGCTATGACATCATATACTCAATGTGGCACATTCCGTGCCATAGGCTTTAATATAAGTTGACTACTTTCTTTAAGAGGAGTACAATTTAGCCTAAATAAGTTTATTTATTTATTAATTTTTGTAACATTTTTCCTTCTTTCCTCTTTGGCACATGGTTAATGTAAAATTATTAAGTGTTATATTAACTAAAAATCATAATCTTTCATTTGTGGCTGTTCACAGGATTTGTTTTGCATTAATTTACTAAATAATATCTTACTGGAGTTATAACAACACATCTATTAAAGATATATAAGTCAGTGACAAAAAGGAAAGAGACGGGCCTATTTATATTCAACTTTTTCTATTATTGTCATTGGACAAAAGTAAGACATTATTTTAAATCACTTGTATTCTTTATAACTGTAACACAATAAATATTTATATTCACAAAAATACTCCTAGGGGTTATAGAGTATTATGATTCCTTTGGGAGTGTGAACTATATAGCTATCTCTAAAAAATAATTCAAAATGAAAAGAAAATTTTATTTTTAAACACATAAAATTTTTGCCCAAGTTATGTGGATTAGTAGGTTATAGAGTTTATATCACAATCGACTGTATATCTTTTTTATTGCATTTTCAACCTAGTATACAACGTATGTGTGAAACCACATTTGACAACCATGCAGCTATGTAAAAGTTTAAATGTGATTTGGATTAAAAGCATCTTAGCAGACAAATCAAAAAACAATTCTATTTTATTATGGTCTCTATTTCTAATGTTGCTTCCAGGTTTAAACTGACCTGTGTGCGTGACTCTACCTATTTGTTTGTATTTTGGAGCATCAGTTTATATTGTAACAAAATAGAAGGTAACACAATTAGTTTTACATGTATACATAGAATTTTTCAGTTTTAAAGTGGAAAGAAATAAAAAGTTTTAAAAATTAGAAAAATAAATGCTATAATAATTATTTTCTTAAATAATATACTGCTCATATTCCCATTTCTTAGTTTCCTTAATTTTTATAAGAACATTTTATATTAAATATATCCAATATTTATTTCTAGGTGTATTTTCTGAACAAATGCTAGGATACTAGATGGGTTCATTAATTTGCCCAAAGTACCACAGCTTATGTAATTGATTAACTGAAACTATTCTTCAGATTTTTTTTTTTATTTCAGAATATTATGGGGGTACAAATGTTTTGGTTCCATGAATTGTTTTTGTACAGTTTGAGTCAAAGTTATAAGTGTGTCCATCACCCAGATAATATGCATTGTACCTGTTAGGTGTGAATTTACCCATCCCCACCTGCCCCCCCCACCTGCTTGATTTCCATTGAGTTTTACTACCATATGTGCACATGAGTGTTGATTGGTTATTGCAGCATAATTTGCAATCACAAAGATGTGGAAACAACCCAAGTGCCCATGAATATATCAGTGGATTAATAAAATGTGGTACATGTATACCATGGAGTACTACTCAGCCATAAAAAAATGGTGACCTAATACCTTTTGTAACAACCTGGATGGAACTGGAGACCATTCTTTTAAGTGAAGTATCACAAGGATGGAAAAGCAAACACCACATGTACTTACATTAAATTGGAACTAATAGGCCATTCTTCAGATTTTTAAAATCAATACCCCCTCTTCCCTACAAAAAAGCTAAAGACAACTAATGGGAGATTGCTGTGTCAAGATTACTCATTTTCAATAGGATACTACCATAGCTCACATGAATGAATGCATAAATAATGAATTAATCATATTAACAACCCATTGAGTTTCCTGTTAAGGGGTAGAAATGAGCTAAAGACAGTGTATACATTTCTTATTATGTTAACTGAGTAAATAGTACTGTCATTTACATATTCATAAAGTCATAAGCAGATATATTTTGGTATCTTGATTGTGGAAATATACCAATTTCCTATATTATTTCTTTGTTTCAAAGTTGCGGGGGAAAAAAGGGAAGGACAAAGGGAGAAGGGGACGCGGGTGCGGCAGGCCCACGAGGAGGTCAGCTACTCCTCCCCGTGGAGCCAAGTCCCTAAGATAGGGGTCGCCACAGAGGATAAGAAAATTGATAGAAAGTAGAGAGAATAAAAG
>CAUYRT010007505.1:0-14402 GCA_963574885.1 Lepilemur ruficaudatus
CATGCCTGTAGTCCCAGCTACTCGGGAGGCTGAGGCAGAAGGATCACTTGAGCCCAGGAGTTTGAGGTTGCTGTGAGCTAGGTTGATGCCACGGCACTCTAGCCTGGGCAACAAAGTGAGACTCTGTCTCAAAAAAAAAAAAAAAAAAAAAAGAAAGAAAGAAAACACAACCTGATTGCTAACTTGATTGCAGCCTTGTGACTCCCTAAGCAGAGGACCCAGTTAAGCCATGTCCAGACTCCTGACCCATGGAAACTGTTCAATAGTAAAAGTTGTTGTTTAATCTGTTCAGTGTGAGATAATTTGTTATGCAGTGATAGAAATCTAACTCATATGCCTTATATTGCATCTTGCATTAAGTCTTATCTTGGTTCTGTTTCGTGACTGTGGTATGTTTACCTATTCAAAATGCAAGTTAAAGCTCATCTAGACTTAATTTTGTCTGGACTTGAGGACAAGATGGAGAACAGCAGGATCGTTAAGGTGGCAGAGTTCCTCTCTGGAACCAAGGGAAGACCTCATTTCACCACATTCCTGCATACCCCCATATATCCAAGTGATAGTGTAGTCCAGCTGACAGATGGCTGTGAAATCAGTACAAACCATAGAACAGTCCTTACACCTTGTCATGATTTTCCAACTTTTGCCAAGAACCACCACAGCCAAAAGCCACTTAAGGATATGCATTCTGGGAAGTCCTGCTTGAAAGTCCTGTTAGAGTATGGAATTAAACTTGACTTAGTATTTTGGAAATTAAGACTAAATTGTAAGCTTTCTTGAGTGATACTTTCCAATGCAATGTAGGCTTAGAGAATCCATCCATTCACTTAATCACGCAGCGTTGACTATGGGGCCGTGCATAGTCCCGGGCAGTAAGAATACAGGGTGACTGAGACAGGGTGTTTGCCCTCAAGCTGCTAGAAGAGAAGACAGGCAGGTAAACTGATAATGCAATGCAATGCAAACAAAAAGGGCCATGGGTAAGTGAGAATCAGGAGTCTGGAAGAAAAATTATACCCAAAGATCACGCTAGTGAAGTTTTTTACCTTTCTCTCCTAAGCAGCTGTGAAGGCAGCTACCTCCTCTTGCTATTACAATTCTCTATATTCCAGATGTTTAGCAGAGTCTACACAGAAGAGATACTCAATACTATATCTCCTTGAAACCAAGACACCATTAATTAAGGTCATACTATTTTACATCTCACCTAAAAGAAAAACATTCTGGTAATTAAACTATGACATGCCAGAGATCATGAATAGATTCTGGTTTCAAAAATGTTAAAATGTGGGGGAAAATGCTCATCTTAGAATTGATTTATAGTAAGTAATAACTTAGTTGTTTTCTCAAATTTCTAGAGGGATTATAGAACGGACAGAATAGAGATTTCAGGGTGGATACCAAAGATAAAATGTATGCTCTCAGCAGTGTGTTGTCTAGCACTGGACCCTGCCAACTCAAACCAGGTTGTCAGAGGAGTGACCTCCTCACTTCTCACTGCAAGACAGACAAAGCCATGTGAGATATTGTCAAATAGCTCTAAAAGTTGTCAGGCTCTAAAGCTATGAAAGAATGCAAGATCTCATGAAGTTTAAAAATATTAATTATTAAATAGGACATACATTTACTTATCTTCTTAGGAGATTATCTAGTTCAAAGGGCTTTAAACAAACAAACAAACAAATATGTGCTAAAACAAATGTGCTAAATCGTGTCCTTTAAAAGTCCATACATTGAAGTCCTAACCCCCTGAACCTCAGAATGTGGCCTTGGAAGTGGGGTCATTGCAGATGTAATTGGTTAAGATGAAGTCGTATTGGAACAGGGTGGGCCCCTACTCCAATATGCCTGCTGTCCTTATAAAAAGGGAAAATTTAGACATAGATGCACTCGCAGGAAGAACACCACGTGAACGTGAAGGCAGAGATCAGGGTGATGCCAAGGAACACCAAAGATGGCCAGCAAACCGCCAGAAGCTAGGAGAGAGAGGCATCCAACAATTTCTCTGTCCAACACCTTGACCTTGGGCTTTCAGCCTCCTGAGCTGTGAGACACTAAGTTTCTACTGTTTAAGCCAATCAGACTACAGTACTTGGTTATGGCAGCCCTAGCAAACAAATATATTCACATATCTGCAGAGCTAAAGAAAATCCAATCACATGACCAGCCCGAGTGGGTGTTAAAGACTTCTGTAAATAAGTGGAATCAAGTAGCCTGAGTCAGGAGAACAAACTCTGACTCTTTCAACATCTTGGAATCCATGACATAATGTCTATAAAAAGACAGTCTGACAGTGAGAAGAACTGCTCTGGATGTCTGCAACTTCACGTCTGTCCAGAGTTTCTGATCATTAGAAACCTGTAATAATTAGAGTGGTCATTGCCGTCCTCCTTAGTAGCTGGGCAGCCTCAGTCGACCAGGTTGGCAGCACTTTTCCCAGTGTTTCCCTTCCAGGAAGACTGAGAATTAGGTATAGAAGGATCTAAGAGAATCAAAACCAAGAAGTTAGTATGTTTTGTTTTAAGAAAGGATTAGTATATATTTGCTGTGTGCCAGGTGTTCCTTCATCCTGTCATAAATCTTACTACCATCCCAACTAGAGAGGTGCAGGGCTCCTGTTGACCCCTTAGAGAAGAGTGTTACATTTTTGAAAATTTTGCAAGCTATTATCAAAAATGTTCCAATCCTTAGCATGATACAAAAATGACAGCTAACACTGTTGAAAAGAGTAGTGTGGAAAGTGAAAAGAGGTTTTCAATGTAGATTCAATGTAGACTTCAATGTAGATTTTTCAATGTAAATTCAACTAGAATTTGTACAAGGGTGAGAAATAATTTAAGTGTGGGTGACATCAGATTGAATGGCAATACTTTTATGGAGAAAAGAGCAGATTGGGATGCAACTCCATTTGTCACATTGCGATTGAACTGCAACCGCAGTCGTAGATACAGACCCAAGAGTTTGGCTAAAATCAACAGAGGCATTCTGTGAGACACAACTGACTGTATGGAATTTACAATAAAGGGTCTTGTAGGTTTGATTATTATTTGGAAGTTGTGTGCTCTATATAGTTACTATCATGTCTCTTCCCCAGAGCCAGACGTTAAACATTTACCGTCACTGGTGAGACAGACCATTAACACAGAGATAATGAGACAAATGCAAGGGGTGATGAGAGTCATGAAGGCATTTGGTCAGAGTGACTGGTGGTTGTGGGAGCTCATGGGTGGGGTGGGTGGTGCAGGATGGGAAGTAGCCAGCCACGTGAGGATCAGGGGAATGCTGTGGGTAGAGGGCAGAGAAGTTCAAAGGCCATGAGAGAGGCAAGAACTTGCATATTGCTTTGTTAGGAGCATCTGCATCTGAGACCCCAAATCCAAGGATTCCATCATTCCCTTCTTCCTCGGTCTGTATGTGGGCAACTGCTCAGGGTCACGGTCTGTTTGGCCCTGCATGAAACACCTACCTGTGGCTCCTGGCTTCCTCCACAAACTCTCAAAAACTATCAGAGTTCTGTTTGGTTTAGATAGTAATTAATTGTTCTATACATTCCTTTCTTGTTTCTTTTCTTTGGTGGAATTTGAAGCCATGGAACCTATATTTTTCCATTTCCCCTGTTCCTAAACTAACTTTCTCACACAAGTCAAAACTAGCCTCCGTCTGACGTGTCAGGTCCACCTCCGCATCTTCTCTCGTGGTCGAGCTGTGATCTCAAGTGCCTCATTGCGAGGCTTGCTTAATGATGTGGTCAAGGGTGAGCAGTTCTTCTATTTTAAAATGTTTATTCTTCAGTTTGGCTTTGGAAATTGATGGCTCCTCAAGTAAAAGGAGACAGTTGTGTGCAGATGTTTTGATTTCCATGCCTTCAGTAATTGCACTTGGTCCGTCACTCCTGGTTCCTGTAATCTGGAGCCTGCCTGGGCCGTGGGGAAACGCTCAAAGGTTGCTTCTTTATCATGTAACAGCACCACATTCAACTCTTAAACATGCCATGGCTCTAATTCATTTCTTAATGATTGTGCAAATGAGTGAAATATTTCACACTGTAGACTTTTAACTTCCTGAACATAATTAAGAAAAAAAAAAAACCATTACGGTGATATGTCGACTCCAACAGATGAGTGCTTTGGCTGCAGCATGAAATAGCTAATTTGTAATTTAAAATATGATGCCTTTCCATTTTTCCCTTTTAGATAGTTTATAAAAGGGAAACTTTTTCCTCTATGTGCTGAGGGGCTGGTTCTTTTCACTGGCTGTTTGTCTCCGGGAGCGCTTCCCTCCTTGCCAGTGCTTATGAGCGAACCGCGTGTTTAACTTAGCTTGTGAAATGATCAACATTCAACGCCAATTGCTGACATTAGAGCCAGCTGCTTGAAGTGTCAGCACAGCTGCTTTGTGAGATGAGAACAAAATCTCACTGCTGCTCCTTGTTCCATGGTGAGGCAATAAGAAAATGCCCGTTAGGAACCAAAGGGCTCATAACACATTTATTTTTTGCTCCTTTTACTGCCAGCTCAGATTTCTGCAGAATGAAACTTAAGTTCAGGAATCTGGAAGCAAATGCAAAAGTGTATCCCTGATTCTGAAACTGGGCTTATTAGTCACAGATTTCAGGATCTGCTTTTTCTTTTTCAATTGTATGATTCACCTAGATTTTAAGGAACCACCCATGAGGGCCCCATTCACTTGGGTAATTAAAGTTCCTCCTGGATGAAGAGCAACAGTCCCTCCTCCCTGAATGACTGAAGATTTAATAGCTCTGCATACCCTGAGCAACCCTGTCCTGCTGGGAGGCTTTGCTTCGCCTTATTCTGGTCCTGCTGGACCCAGAGATTGGGATGCAGAGGTGCTGAAAGTGGAACAAAGGGGAAAATTGAGCAGGCTGGGACAATGCCACTTCACCAAAGCAGGGCAGAGCGAGGCAGAGGGAAGGCAGTCAGTGGGAGCCCAAAGATCTTTTCATCCTTTTAAGCCTGGGCTCTGATATTTCTTTAACATCCTACATTAAACCATTTGATGAAAATATGACTGTCTCTATGGCCAAATGTATAATTGAAAGTTAAAAATAGCTGTGTGTGTGAGGGCAGTGATGATCTCTTCTTCCCTTCTCTTTGCCCTTCTTCCTCTCATTTCTTCCTGGGTTTTCAAAGATTAAAAAACAACAACAGCAACAACAACAACAAAAACCTAAGTTTTGCCACTGAGAATGTAGTTTCACCACCTCCCTGCTCTTCCAGTCTATCCAAGCTGCCAATCAAAGCAAAACAACAGAAGTTGGCCATGATTCAAAAGGACAAATGTCTCTTATGACACATTTTGACACATGTTGAATTATTTAGTAAGGTCATGATGGCTTGTCTCATTTTCTAAGACTTCCTGAGTTCATTTTTAAATTTTTTTTCATAATTTTCATTGACATTTTCTTCTAATGGCCTATTTGTGCTTCTCTCACTGAGTATGCTTCACTAGTAGAGTAATTCTGGCCAAGAAATATGTTTCCAAATTAAAAAATAGAAAAATAATTGTTAAAGTCGTTTTTTTTTTGAGAGAGAGAGAGAGAGAAAACAGAGATGTTAGTATAAAATGGATGAAGTACCTACCAAGCCCATGGTTCCCAAGCTGTGCACCAAGGTGCCCCGGGGTGCACCAGATAAATTTTAAGAGAATTTAATATTTTAAGAGAATTTTAAGAGAAGCACATCAATTCTTGACATCCATCGTGTACCACGCAAACTTGTAGCTCCAGTGGTGCAATGTTAACTCATGCTATTATAGGGTAGCACACAAACTATTAGCTTCAGCATTAGATTGTGCAGCATTCCTTTTGATGATGTCACATACTTGGGAAGCTGGGTCCACTGTGCCTATCCTGTAGCACTACGTGCAATGTGGAACAGGGACTGAGGCTGGTGACATCCAGTCTAACTCCAAAGTGTGAGAAGTCACATAGTGCTCACCAGGTATATGCATCTCATTAATAAGTAATTTTGGTTAATGATGAAATAAAATTATATTTCCTTTCAATTTGTGTATATACTTTTTTCAAACTAAATTGATAGGTCATAAATATTTATTAAGTTGTTTAGACCTACAAACAGAAAAGGTTCGGGTACCTTTGGACCAAGTTATCTAGGAAAATAAATACATATGAGAGCATGAGAAATACTGAAGAATATAAAATGAAATTTATATTGGAAATGAATATGCAAAGTATTAGAAATTAAGGGGCACGTGGCGGTAGGTATAGAAATGTCAACTCATCTTTGAGGCGGGACTTTTCCATGGCAGTGTCATGGCAGGGGTATTACCAAACCAAACTGGGGTCCGCTTGCCTGGCCACAGCAAAGCCAGACACTGAAACTGAGAGTTGCAGTGGGAGAAAGAGGCATTTTATTCCAAGGCACCATGCAAGGAATATTTTAAGACCTGGACTCTTCAATGGCTTACAGACCAGGGCTTTTAAAGGCAGGGGTACATTTCAGGCAGGCAAAATTATAAATCAATACATGGAAGTTATACATTGGCCTGTCCTAAAAAGGTGAGATATCCAGAAGTGGGGGCCTCTGGGCCACAGGTGGATTCAGAGGTTCTTGGAATAGTGGAAAGGAATGTTAAGATGTGTGCGACAGGCCTCTCGAGGGAAATTTAGAACACAGAATGCGATCAGAATTCAAGTCCTCAGTTCTCCCTTACCTGCATTTTCCATCTGCTGGGTATTTCTGAAAAACAACTCAAGAACATATGTTAAGATGCCGTCTTTCAGTTTCTACAGAGAACCAAAAGTTTTGTGACTCTGGCTCCCTTGGAGGACCATTGTTCTCATCAGGTTGCCCATTCACTTTTCAAGGCTAGCCAGGTGCCTGCGACTTCCCCTGTAGGGACTCAAAACTTTCCTTTATTTCCATGCATGTGGGGGGGTGGTGGTGGTGGTGGTAAAAGGCCCCTAAGAGGGGTCCCTGCTCCATTTTAGGGGTAGTGATCTAAGGCTCTCAGGTCGCCCCTCACTTCTGCCTCCCAATTGGCATATGTCACTGGTGTCTTTGGACATACAGTCTGTTGAGTTGAAATGCATCTTTAGAATCATTCTCAACTCAGTGCTCCAGGCGGCCAATGACCTATCAAAGGTGACACATGAGATAAAAACCTACTTGCTCTTCCTACTCTAAGTTTAATCCCCAGCCTTATAGTGTCAAAACTCAGTTTCTCATTCTTTGAAAACTACTGCAGCACCTGTGCTTAAATCTGTCCTGTGCACACAGACTCATGCTTAAATAATGATGGGAAACCATTGCAGGGGCTAAACCTCAGCTCCAGAATTGTCCAGAGCCTCTGACCTGATTGCTGCCTGCCTTGATAGATACTCTTGGCCTTTTTCACCTCCCACTTCCTTGAAATCCCCTTAATTGGGGGCTTGAGTTTAGTTTTTCCTCTCTGCCCAGGCCACGTGGTCACTTCTGCACTCACTTTGCAGGTTTTGACCTCAGCAGCCTCCTGCCAGGACATGGCTCTTGACATCTGTGCCCTGATTTTGCTGGGGTCTCGGGTAGGAGCACCACCCGCCCTCAAGCCACCTCAGGTCCCACCCACAATGCTACTTCAGAAAGGATGGTTTGGATTAGATCCTGAGGTTCTTAAATTTAGGGGAATTCACTCAAACTGTAGAGCTAACAGTGATGGGCTGAGGTACTGTGCTAAGGTGGACGGGCTTTCTTCGGTAGGCAATTGGAGGTTGCTCGGGTCTAAATTTGAGGAAGATAACTTGGGTAGTAAGAGGATGGATAAATTGGAAAGAGAGTTCTTGTGAGAAAGGACCTTATGTTTTGGCTGCCTGCAATCTTAATTATGAGCTCTGAGAATGTAGGAATAAAAACTAAAGTGTTTTTTCTATTTTCTCACTCAACAACAATCAACACAGAAGACTTCTGTGACCTCTGGTCACCAAGAAGTGTGTGGGGATTTCTCTCCACCAGCAACCTATCAGTTCTGCAGTGGACACCAGCTGGGCATCCCTTGACTCCATTCTATTCAGATACTCTCTACCTCGTTTGAATTGAATCGAATTCAGAGATAGCGTCAGGTCTCACAGATCTCGGTCTCGGTCTCGCAAGACTGTCCCCTACATCTGATGCAAACCACAAGCAAGTTGTTCTACCTGTGCTTCTAACTGACCAGCTACACATTGGGGTTCCCATGACCCCTTCCTCAGGTTCCATTAATTTGCTGGTGTGGCTCACAGACCTCAGGGAAACACTTTACTTACATTTTCCTATTTATGATAAAGGATATTACAAATGATACAGATGGAGAGATGTGTAGAGCAAGACATGTGGAATGTTCATGGAGCTTCCATGCCCTCCCTAGGTACAACATCCTTCAGACACCTCCACCTGTTCAGCTATCCAGAAGCTCTCTGAACCCAGTCCTTCTGAGATTTTATGGAAGCTTCGTTACATAGGTATGATTGATTAAACCCCAGGGGTTGTGGGTGGAGCTGAAAGTCTGAATGCTCCAATACTGCCTTGGTCTTTCTGTTGACCAGTCTCCATCCTGAAGTTACCTAGGGGCTGCCAGCAGTCAGTCAACTCATTAGCATACAAAGACACTTATCATTTTGAAGATTCTAAGGATTTTAGGAGTCACATGCCAGGTAATGGCCGTGAAGACCAAATGTATATTTCACTTTCACAGGTATCACATGAGCCACCCATATAATGGGACTCTGTGGCTGCACAGCAACCCTATGTCACCCTTAGCTAGATGCTAGAGAAATTCAGCACATACCCCAAAAAAGGACATAACCTTCTATTTCCTGCATTGGTCAGATCGTATCTGTGTTATATTGTTCAATTCCAAGAATCACATTTTAGAACAGACAATATTGTGACAAAGACTCTCTCCTTGACCAAACTTTAGTCAGGCTCCCTGATCCCTCTTTTCAAGTAGGCTTTGAGTTGAACGTGGCACCTGTCCTGTCTCTGGCCTGCTTAGCCCAGTTGTAGTAGGAATCCTACTAAGTAAGTTTAGCAAGAATCCCTCCACCCTTGATATCTGGTCACACTTGATATCTGATCAAATTTCTCATCCCCACCCTTGATATCTGATTACCCTTGCCTGCCTTCAGCAAGAACCCCCCCTACACACCCTTCATGTCTTCTGTTTGTATTTTCCATCCACTGACCCCTCACTCTGCTCATTGGTTATGATCCCCCAGCTGTCTTTGTTGAGCCTGACCTTTCTCCCTTATTGCAGTAGTACTGAATAAAGTCCTTTTTACAATCAGGGTTCAGAACATGATACCCCAAAATATGGCAGAAGCAGGAAAATCACTCTCTGACTTTCTCCACCTTTCTCCCCTGAGGCCATAAAAAGAATTCTCTGACTTATCTCCCTAAAAGCAGGTCATAAGACCTTAGTTCCAAAGGGGTTCTGCTCTATATCTCAGAAGAAGAATCTGAACAAACAAGCCTTGAAAGTTTCCCCCAAGTTGATCACTATCAGATATGTCAAAACCAAAATTTCAGCAAATTTAGTTTAGAGACATCATTGGCTTTGATTAGCATTCATGAATCAGGCAGCATTCCATCTAAAGATGAGCTGAGCAGAGGAGTGGGCTGTATAGGCAGAAAAAGGCTGAAGAAAACAGAAACAGTGAACAAAAAGTGGATTGGTCATTATAAGATTACTTCCCTTATAGGATTAAAACAGAGGGGACTTCCCTATCAAGCTGGCTCAAGTAACTGGGCTCCCCTCCTTTTTTTCTGGAGACAGGGTCTCACTCTCTCTCCTAGGATAGAGTACAGTTGTGTTATCACATCTCTCTGCAACCTCCAACTCCTGGGCTCAAGCAATCCTGCTGCCTCAGCCTCCCGAGTAGCAAGGACTACAGGTGCATGCCACTAGGCCCAGCTAATTTTTCTATTTTTGGTAGAGACAGGATCTTGCTCTTGCTCAGGCTTGGGCCTCTTCTAATGGTTTGTTGTGAATCTCCTGCTTTTTGGAAAAACTGGCCCATTTTGAAGTTTAGTTTGATTACATGGCATGTAGCATCTTATTTGGTCCAGTCTATTGGGGCCTCATGCAGGAGCTCAGTCCAAAACAATGGCTTCCCATGAATTTTATTTGATAGATCATAAACTTTTGTCCTCCAATCACACTTCCGCACAACTGTCCATAAGAGTATACAGTTCTCCGTGGGTCATTGGCTCTTCATTTCTGAAGGCTCTTGTGTCACCTAAAACTTTGATTAAGTAAATTTGCTATGCTTTTCTCCTGTTAATCTGTCTTTCATGATAGGAGTGTCAGCCATGAACCTTGCAATGGATGAGGAAACGATATTACTCTCTCTCCCCTACATCGCCATCTTAACGAGTGTCAGAACAATTGTTTCTTTAACAATTGACACATTATAAAAAGTGTCCTGAACGGGTGATAAAGAAGAGCAATGTCTTAAAATCACATTGCAGTCATGTGCCACATAACAACATTTCAGTCAACAAGAGACCCTATAAGATTATAATGGAGCTAAAAAATTCCTATTGCCTAGTGTCATAACACCATGGTGTAACACATTACCTTTTTAATGTTTAGATATGTTTAGATACACAAGTACTTACCATTGCGTTACAATTTTCCTATAGTATTCAGTACAGTAACATGCTGTACAGGCGTGTAGCCTAGGAGCAATAGGCTGTACCACATAGCCTAGCTGTGTAGTAGGCTATACCATCTAGGTTTGAAATGTAAGTATACTCTATGATGTTTGCACAATGACAAAATCACCTAACGATGCATTTCTCAGTATGTATACCCTTCACTGAGTGATGCATGACTTATTCTTGAGTTAAAGGGTTAGGGCTTTTTAACCTTTAAACCAATTCGGAGAGTTTAATTAATGATTTCGGATGTTGCATCAGATTGTTTCAATGCTACTTTTAAACATAAATGTTGCAAACACTAATTCCATAATAATATACT
This sequence comes from Lepilemur ruficaudatus, assembly GCA_963574885.1. Classification (NCBI taxonomy): domain Eukaryota; kingdom Metazoa; phylum Chordata; class Mammalia; order Primates; family Lepilemuridae; genus Lepilemur; species Lepilemur ruficaudatus. The sequence goes on from CAUYRT010007505.1 coordinate 10,975, forward strand.
TTTAATCACCCCAATTTAATTTTTATTTCTTCAGACTGTTTAGTTATTTAAAAAAAAAGCGAGAAACAAGGGGAAATGGGTGAAACCTGTTGACAAGGAATCACAAGATCTATAAATTTGGAAAGGAGAGATTCATTTCTTATAAAGAATTAGTCTAGAGGCTGGCCATTCTGCAGGCTGGGAAGCATAGCCTCTGGCAGGGACTGTGAAGGAGGAAGAGGTAGACAGGGCTTTACGCTGAATGGCATAAACACGTATTCACCAGGTTATAGGAGCAGCTATGAATATTAACAGAGGAGGATGTTCATATGTGCAGTAAGCAAACATGCGTGTTACATGTGTCCCACATTCACTCTGGGGTGGAAACTTAACACTTAAATGCATTAAAATTAGGCTCTATATGTCAAAAGATGAAACAGAGGACACATAGGCATCCTGTGTGCAGCCTCTCTAAACCAGCCCGAAGCAGCCCAGGGTCAGGGGTCTCTTATCAGGAAGAAATGTGGTCAGTTGTTGTGTCAAAATGGCAAAAAGGGAGGGGAGTCCATCTGTAGCATCAGGTGGTTGGTTGAAATCAGTGGTGGAGCAAGTCTTTCCAAAGGGCTGGTTTCTGTTTAACCCTTAGGAGAGAAAGTCTAATGGTGATTAGTGAGGGAGTGTGTGTCTGACCTCCCATCCTGTCATGGCTGGGAACTTATTTTTTAAGGTTTGTCTGCAGTCTGCTAGGGTCCATTGAGTCAGTTGGGGGCGCTTAGGAGTTCATCTTTATTTCACAGTCTCAGGGTTCCAGTGAAATAAGCAGTCAATTTATTTCATCAGAGATGAAAGTAAAAATATAGCACAGATCATGCTCTGCCTATATTTTAGTTTCCTGTGCAGTAAGGGTCTAAGGACTCAGGAATCAGTCACATGGAGGCATGTCTGGAAGTCTGGTGCATATCGGGGGAGAGTCTCCCTCCATGGAGGATCAGTAGGAAGGTCTCTGGGGACAAAGCAGTCAGGTTGAGGGAGGAGAGCTGGTGTTGTCAGGCCAGGAAAGCTGGGACAGTATTCCTGACCCGGTTCTCTTTTCACTGGGGACTGTTGAGAGGGTCTTGGGGAGAGAGGATGGTAAAAACAAAAATGGTTTTATTGGCATCTCTAGAGCTATAGGAAGAAAGTGACTACTCTACTTTGGTTTTTTCTCATTTTATTCACCCCAATGAGGCATTCATTTGGGAGCAGGAGTCTTGTGTGGCTCAAGCTCCAGCCGAGGAACAGATGGGTGGTGAAAAGGTCTTGAAGCAACTGGACTGAGGAAGAAGGAAATGGAGAGTTCACCTGGTATTAGGAGGTCTGTTTTTGCCAAAAGAAGAATATAACTTCATGCCATGGCATTGGCCAGTGAAGGTGACACATTTAACTCAGGAGGAATTTGAGAAGTGCTGAGATTCCTATAACTGGATGGGTGGATTATAACCTAGAAATACAGCTCTAGGACTATAACTTTGTCTTTTTCTTTTTCTTTCTTTCTTTTTTTTTTTTTTTTTTTGAGACAGGGTCTCCCTCTCTCGCCCTGGCCAGAGTGCAATGGTTTCATCATAGCTCACTGCAACCTCAAACTCCTGGGCTCAAGCCTCCCGGGTAGCTGGGACTACAGGCGTGCACCACCACACCCAGCTAATTTTTTTCTATTTTTTGTAGAAATGGAGTCTTGCTCTTGCTCAGGCTGATCTCCAACTCCTGGCCTCAAGCAGTCCTCCCTCCTTGGCCTCCCAAAGTGCTAGGATTACAGGCTCAGCCACCCCACCCAGCCAACTTTGACTATTTTTATCCTCCTCAGACTGATGTTGCCAAGGAAACCATGATTACCTTTGTAGAGACAAGGATAATGATTTCTAAGAGTCTAGGAAAAGATTTGCACAGGTCTTCCTAACCCTAAAACTCCCTACCTAGTGCAACGACTTATACATAATAGGAGCTCCTGTAACGTTTGCTGATTTAAAATAGATTTCAGGAAACGTTATGCAATAGTCATTTGTTTTTAAATCCAATTCAGCAGCAATTAATAATAGTAATAGGTAATATTTACCAAGCACCTAGGCAATTTGTGCTCATTGTCTCATTTAGTGCCCCAGGCAGCCCTGCTGAGTGAACACAACCTCCATTGACAGAGGAGAAAACAAGGCAGGGAGAGCTGAGGCTGAGTGGCGAACTTGGTAAAGGCAGTGAGAGTCTGGTTCTCCTCTGTGCTCCCAGAGCTGTTGCACACAGATGTATGTAGATGTTCCATAAATAGCAGACCTCCATGGAAGGAGGGAAGCCAAGATTTGGAGCCAGATCTATCTGAGCATGAAGTGCATAGGTTCCACCGCTCCTTTCAAAGAATGAGGCCTTTCTGAGCTTCCTCTAGTCGGCATGGTTGAAGAAAGCTGAAGAGAGGTTTCTTTCTCTAGAGGCCATCAAACTGAACCAAAAAGACAGCAAAATCCCTTCACAGTATAATACAGTGCATAGTACAACACTGCGATAGCTTCTGGGTAACAGAGGTGGCTCGGAGGGCTTTGCTCATGAACCGAGCACCATCTGTGTGTCAGGTGCTGTTTGATGCGCTGGAAACTCCAGCTGCACAGCCTAGTTCTGGGTCCAGATCCTTTGCCTCCTTAGGCCTTTATGTTTGCAGCTGTGATACGTATTTTAGGAGTATTTGATGTGTTTCTGGACCCTGGACAAGTCAATCTGATTTGAATGCTTCTCACCTATGATTTCCTCACAATTCCGTGGATCACTGAGGCACCATGAAACAATAAAGAACGTGAGCAATTTACGTCTGGTTTTTGTTTATTAATTTATTTTTATAAAAAATTTGAAAATAATGACAAGACAAGGAAACCATTAAAATCACCTGTAACTCTATCACTGGTAATGATCACTGTGGCCAATGTCCCATTTATACACACACACACACACACACACACACACACACACAGAGTTACAAAACTGGGATTGTTGTCTTATAAATTTTTTCTGTATGTGTTTTTTTAAAATAAAAATATCTCTTCCCCCTAACTGTAAACAGAATCTGCATTTATATGAAAAACAGAAAACACAGAAATACATAAAGAAGAATGTGTCCCTGTTTTGTCGGGGAGTCTAAAAGGACAGTTCTGGAGGACTGTCCCTATTCTGTGGGGTGGAGGGCGGGGGAGGGCACGGTGGGAAGAGGATGTCTTTCAGGATATGCAGAGCTGGAGACCTGGTTCAGGAAGGACTCCCTTCCTCTCGGGGTGTGTGCTCATACTGAAAAATAATTTCTGCTCTCCCCGAAAAAGTTGAGCTCATTCTCAGACCAGGAAGAGGAACTCGGGGAGCGGTCCAGTCAGGATGCTGCTTTTAAAGAGAAAAAGTGGAAAAGTCTGCCAGAAGGTGAAGCGGATGAGTGACTGACC
>CAUYRT010007507.1:0-11326 GCA_963574885.1 Lepilemur ruficaudatus
CATTTTTAATCAAATAAATTACATGGATTCTTTTATTAAAATGCTCCACTTATAAGGGACGCTTAGTCACGTCCTTCCTGGGCACTGCTGCCACCTCTGCTCCGTCACATGCCACACGGCACCGAAGGCCTGGTCAGAACACGGGCTACTCGGGAGCCCGGGATGGCCCAGATGCCGCGCTCTTGTGGTTTGCTTGAGCGGCACATCTCATCCTGCGCGGGCAGGAGAAGGAGGAGGAGGAAGTGCTCCCCGCCTTCAGCCCTGCTTCCGCCACGGCTCCTCCCCGTGGCCGGGTGCAGCCTCCCACCAGCCCTGTCTGAGCACCCCGCCCGCCCCGCGCCGCCAGCCGGCAGGAGGCTGAGCAGCCAGCCCACGGCCCCCTTAGTAGGGACTCAGCCTTCATCCTTTCTGTCTCCTGATGGCCCTGCCCTGGTGGCATTCTCATGGAATGACGGCCACCGCAGGAGGCCGTGACCCCATCTAGCCCAAATGGATCACTGAGTCCAAACAGAACCAGCACTGAATGTGGCTGCAGAGACAAAAGTCTTCCAGTGCCCCCTCGGGCTTCTTCCTACCTGCATGGCTCGGAAAACTGGCCCCTCCCCGGCCCTGGCGCTGGCTTTCTCCCCCGCGGTGCCTCCAAGAACTGAGGATCCTAAGCCGTGGCTGGCCCAGGACACACCCTGTGCCCTGGAGGGGACAGGCAGCACCAGGACATGAGGACTCCAAGTCTCCAGTTAGCTTCCCCTCGAGGCGGCTGCACACCTGTACCTCCTCTCTGCGCCACTGTCCTCTCATCAGCAGGGCGGGGACACTCGGTGCCAGGCTGTGCTGTCCTCTCGGGGAGCTGCCAGCGTCAGTACAGCAAGAAAGTGAGACAGTTAAACAGTTATCATTGTGAGGACCAAAATAGCAGTGTCGGGGCCGGATATCACACAGGAGGCTTTAGAGACGTTACCTCCAGTTCAGACCAGCGCAAAAGGAATGATGACCCACTCGACAGTGAGGCAAAGTGCAGAAGGATGGCCTGGCCCGCCAAGACAGCGCGGATAAAACGGCAGAGTCCCCGCACTCCGCGCCACGCGGACCTCCTTTCCGCTGGGAGATGTCTTCAGTTCTCTGGATTTGGGGACCCCTCTCACTCCCTCCTGTGTGCCCCAAGACAATCCCCAGATACTTGCCTTGGGTTTGATGAAACTGCGTCTTGGCCAACCTCACACTGGCTCCTATCTGAAACTGACACGTGCGTGGTCTGACAGCCCCAACAGAAGTGACTTCCCAGCACTGGGCCAGCAGGAGGCCTCCCTGCATGTGCGGGGCCGGATCCGCAGGACCCCGGGCCTTGGGACAGACCTGGGTTCACCCACGAGCAGCAGGAACCAAATAAAGGTTTTGCTTCTGGGGAATGTTTCCTCGAGAGCTCCCTGGCACTCCACACGTCCACGGCGCCTGCTCTGGAGCACTGCCCGCCTCCCGGCACCCGAAAGCCCTGTCGGCCACTGTGGCAGAGTCATCTGGAGCCCCAACTGCCCAAGCCCTGGTCACAATGCTTCAGGGCCTCCCAGCCTTGGGAAACCCCACAGGCTTGGGGGTGAGACCACTGTGTAGGTCCCCCCACAGTGAAGGGCGGGCTGAGAGTGAGGCCCTTTGGATCTCGGTCTCCATACGTGTAAAACTGAACATTTGGACAGGATGGCGCATGTGACTCTCCTAGGTTACCTACAAACCAGAGTCGCCTGCAGGGGGACCTCTCCAGGTTCCTCCCTAGGTAACCTCCTCCTAGGTGACCTCCACCCTAGGTGACTTCCTCCCTAGATAAACTCCTCCCTAGGTGACCTTCTCCCTAAGTGCCCTCCTCCCTAGGTGACCTCCTTCCTGGGTGACCTCCTTCCTAGGTGACCTCCTCCCTAGATAACCTCCTCCCTAGGTGACCTCTACCCTAGGTAACCTCCTCCCTAGGTGACCTCATCCCTAGGTGACCTCCTTCCTGGGTGACCTCCTTCCTAGGTGACCTCCTCCCTAGGTAACTTCCCTGGAACCTCCCAGGTCACGTAGGACCAGAGTCCCCTGTAGAGCTGAGAGAACTCTGGGCCTCAGCCCTCTCCCTGCTGGTGCAGAACCCCCTCAGTCGGGGTCTTTCCCTCACCAACGGATTTCAGCTCCTAAACATTCTGTGCATATTCACTTTCCATTCTGTATCTGATAATTCCCGTACGTGAAATCCTTGGGGGTCTAAATCTGTTGCTTGTTATTTTTGCAGATTCTTGCTCATGACAGTCTGTTTCCCAGTATGCTGGTAAAATCTTCATTATGAGCTTATATTCTGTTGATCTTACTCTATGGCTGTCCTGAGGGCTTAAATTGGGGTTGCATTCCTTCAGAAGGGGTTTGTTTTTCTTCCTCCAGTAGCCTGGGGCTCATCCTGACCAAAGTTCACGATACCCCTCAGGGGTCTCAGGCTGGCTGCGGAAGGGCTGGGCTCAGCCCTCCCTCTTGCCCGGGACTCAGACCTGCCCTTCCCACGCAGGCTCATGGAGGCCCAGCCCTCAGGGCAACTGTTTCCCACACACTTAGGACTCATACTCAAGCTCCATAAAGGCTTGGGAGTATTTTTCCTCCTAATTGTGCCTTTAGTGATGTCTCCCATTTTTCAGCAATGCACCAAAAACTATGTTTGCATGGAGTCCTGCTTCTAGTCAGCATATAGAAGACAGAGACCAATGCTCCACCAGGCCAGCAGGAAAACACCATATAAACTACAAAATCATACTTTTTAAGCCTTTAAAGAGCTGTAATTGCAAAGAGGTCTAAATGAACCCAACTCCAGAAAAAGACGAGGCTTTCCTGGGTGAGCAGAGACCCCAGTCTGCCATCCTACCAGGGGTGGCCACCACGCCTGGGGACATAGACAGGCAGGGGTGTGAGCCTGGAAGCAAGGAGATTTCAGACTCAGGGAGAAACCAGCCAAGCGTGTGAGCACCGTGGGCTTCAATGACAGACTGGGATTTGAAAGATTCCGTAAGATAAAAATAACCCCTGTGACCCAGACAATGCTAGAATAATCCCTGACAATTCTAAGAAAGAGGCAAATGAGGGTGCAGCTGGAAAGCAGACAGAGATCTTGTAGCCTCATCACGATGTTTGGATTCCAGGTCCTAAGCGCCTCCCGAGGTTGGAGGCAGGTTGGGAGGAGTCGGGCTTCATTCTTGAAACAGTGGAATCCAGAAGTCAACCGAAGTTAATCAAAGCTGTCACTGAATCTCCAACCAGCTCAGTTCCTGATAAGACCACAAAGATCAGCCCCTCCATGGAGGTTGCAAGAGAAATCAGAGGTTGGGGTCGACGGCAAAGTGACATTAGCATGGTCTCCGGGGGAGGGGGGTTCCTTGGGTCCTGGGGATTTCAGAAGGAAAGAGCCTAATCTGACTTCATGTGTTTGAAACCAGAGATGAAAGCTGCGACCCATGTACGTATCAGTCAGACTCCTGGTTGAAAATGTGACCAATAAGCAAGGAAAAAACAGTTAATAAGTGTAGACACACATGACCCAGATGTTGGAGTTAGCATACAACAACTGTAAATTTTTATCATAAATTTGTTAATAATTTAGAGGAAAATATGGTCTGAATGAGTGAACAAAGAGGAATTTTCAACAGCAAAAACGGAAGCTCTACAAAATAACACTAGAATTATAAAACTGAAAGATATAATCCCAGTTACTTGGGAGGCTGAGACAGGAGGATCAATTCAGCCCAGGAGTTTGAAACTATTCTGGTCAACATAGTGAGATCCCATTCCAAAAAGAAAAAAAAAAAAACCTAAAAGATATTATTTATAAAATGAATAATGTATTGAATGGATTAGACACAGATCTAATCAACATATCCAAAAATTTCAGTAAACCCCAAGCAAGATAAATGCAAATAAAATAACACCTAGGCAAATCATACTCAAATGGCTGGAATCCAAAGATGAATAGAAAAATCTTAACAATCAGGCCAAGAAAAAAAAGACACATAATTTTTAGTGAAAAGACATGAAGAATAATGGCTGACTTCTCATCAGAAACAATGAAAGTGAGAAGACAATGAATGACATTTTTAAAGTGCTAAAAGGAAAAAAAAGATTGTCAGCCTAAAATTCTATATCTAGCAAAAACATCTTTAAAAGTTGAGGGCAGCCGGGCGCGGTGGCTCATGCCTGTAATCCTAGCACTCTGGGAGGCCGAGGCGGGTGGATTGCTCAAGGTCAGGAGTTCGAGACCAGCCTGAGCAAGAGTGAGACCCTGTCTCTACTATAAATAGAAAGAAATTAGTTGGCCAACTAAAAATATATGGAAAAAATTAGCCGGGCATGGTGGCGCATGCCTGTAGTCCCAGCTACTCGGGAGGCTAAGGCAGAAGGATCGCTTGAGCCCAGGAGTTGGAGATTGCTGTGAGCTAGGCTGACGCCACGGCACTCACTCTAGCCCGGGCAGCAGAGTGAGACTCTGTCTCAAAAAAAAAACAAAAAAGTTGAGGGCAAATGTATCAAAAGACCTGTACCCCCTTAATATTTTGGAAAAAAAATAGTTAAAGGCAAAATAAAGACACAAAAGCTGAGAGAATAAATTGCCAGCAAACCCACACTATGTGAAATTCTAAAGGAATTTCATCGGTTTGAAGGGACATAATCCCAGATGAAAATCCAGATGTGCAGGGGAAAAAAATGAAGAAAACCCGAAATGGTAAATATATACATATAAAAGATGAATTCAAAATTTTCTTCAGATTATTGACTGAAGCAAAAATATTATCAAACTATGGGGTTTGTAACATAGGAAGAAATAAAATATATGACAGCAACAGCCCAGAGGGCGTGAGGGGCTAAAGGACATTCTACGGCTGTGATGCTCTTACATCGTGCGTGAAGTGGGATGGTGTTAATGCAAGGTGGTCACTTGGGGACTCATACTGTAATACCTAGAGTGACTCCTTGGGAGAAAAGAGGTACTAAAAGGCTAAGAGAGGACATAAAATAGAAAATGAAGTACACAAAATACTCAGATCACCCAAGAGAAAGCAGTAAAGAATCTGAGAACAGATGAAACAAATAGAGAATAAATAATAAGAAAGTGGATGTAAACCCAAATGTATTCATAATTTGCTTATTGTAAATGAAATGAACACTCCAATCAACAAGCCAGATTATCAGATGGTATAAATGTTAAAATAAAATAAAATTATAGACCAATATCTCTTTAAGTCACAGATGCAAAAATTTTGAACAAAGTATTAGCAAGTCAAAACCTCCGTGTGTGTGTGTTTTAGTGTGTCATAAACAAGTGGGATTTATCCCACGTGCAAGGTTGGTTTAACACTTAAAACTCAATGTAATTCACCAAATCAACAGAATAAAGGAGAGAAAATATTATCATCTCAATAGACACAGAGAAAGCATTTGATAAAATTCAACACTCATCTATGATTTTAAAAAAAAGAAACTCTCAACATGCTGGGAATAGAGAAAATCTCCTTAATCTAATAGAGTATCTGCAAAAAAAAAAATCCACTAAAACATCATACGTGCTGAAATTCTGAATATTGAACATTCTCACGTCACAGTTATGAAGAAGGTAAGCTGTCCCCCTTCATTACTTCTGCTCCACACTAGTGGGAATACCCCAGCTGGTGCAGAAGGTAAGAACAAGAAACAACAGACAAAAAGATTGAAAAGGAAGAAGCAAAAACATCTTTATGGGTAGACATGATGGTGCATATGGAAAATCCTAAGAAACCCACAAAAAGAAACTACTAAAATTAACGAGTGAATTTACAAAATTGCAGAATATAAAGTCAATATACAAAACTTAATTTTATTTCTATGCACTAACAAAGAACAACTGAAAAATGGAATTTTAAAGCACCATTTATAACAGACCCAAGATCATCCAACGCCTAAGAGTACATTTAATAAAAAGTGTGCAAAATCTCTATAAGATAGAAAAAACATCTTTATAACATAGAAAAACACTGTTGGGAGAAATTAATTTTTAAAATACATGAATAGATATACCATGTTCATGGATTGGAAAATGCAATAGTGTTAAGATATTGATTCTCCTTACTAATCTATAGGGCCTATTCAACCCCAATAAAAATTCTAGCAGGCTTTTTATGGAAATTAAAAAGCTGATTCTAAAATAAATCTGGAAATGAAAAAGGTCTAGAATATCCAAGAAAATCTTGAAACAGAAGAATAAAGTTGGAGAACAGGCTTCAATTTCAAGATTTACCATACAGCTGCAATACTTAAGAGTATGTGATGTTAGCACAGAGACAGACAAGAGGCCAATGGAATTTATAGAGCCCAGAAATAGATCCACACCTACATGGTCAACTGAGGCACAAGGTCAAGTTTATATGCAGGGAAAGGACAATCTTTTCAACAAATAGTAGTGAAACAACTAGCTAACTGTATTGGGGAAAAACAAATTTTGATCCCTACCTCACAACATACAGAAATACCAATTCATGGTATACCACAGACCAAAGGTGACAGGTAGGCCCATGAATCTTCTAGAATAAAACTTGGGAAAACATCTTCACTATCTTGGTGTAGGAAAATATTTCTTAGGGAGGACACAAAGAAGTAATCATATAAGAAAAATAAAAATTTAATTTCTTCAAAATTTAAACCTTCCCATCAAAGACACTGTTAAAGGAACAGTGACCCACAGATTGGGAGAAAACGTTCACAATACCAGTATCTGGCAAAGAACACATAAGTATAAATAGAAAGAACTGCCATAAGTCAATCATATAAAGAAAGCCCACTTAAAAACGGGCAAAGACTTGAACAGATGAGTCGCACGGGCAGACACACACGTGGCAGATCAGCACATGCAAAGTGTCCGAGAACGTTGTTCACCCAGGAAATGAGAATTAAAACCACAGTACGATGCCACTGCCCACCCACGGCAGGATTACAAATTAACCCTGATGGTGGCGAGGGTCGGTGAGGATGTGAAGCAGCTGGAACGCTAGTGCAGGTGGAGGAGACTGTGAAGTGGTGAGACCATTCTGGAAAGCAGCTGGCAGCACATGCTACAGTTAAGCACATGTTCACCAAACCACCCAGCAAGTCCAGTCCTGGGAATGCCAGGACAATGCCTACGGCCACCAAAAAGAAACCATCTTCGTAACTAGGCAACTGGAAACGTTCGAGATGCTCATTGACGGAGAATGATGACCGATCAGAGATCCAGCTACGTCACGGAAAACTGCTCAGCAATCAAAAGCAACAAACCACGGGGACATGAAACACACGGATGATACCCACAGACGTTACACGCAGCCCACACTGCCCGACTCTGTCTCTGCGAAGTTCAGAGCCTGCGAAGCTGAGCCACAGTGACAGCAGTGTCAGACCAGTGGTCTCCCTGGGGAGGGTGGGGGATGCCTGGGAGGGAGAACAAAAGAAATTTCTGGAGTGATGGAAATGTTTTATTTGAGCTTTGGTTACACAGGTGAGGCATTTGTCAAAATTCATCCCACTGTCCGTGTAGGGTTTATACACTCTACCGATTATCTCTGAGGGGCAGGAACTCAGCGTGTGTAGGACCCGGCGGTTTTCCCCACGGAGGAGGCGGCCACCGCATGGCCAGGGGCTGAAGTCTCACCAGACTGAATATCTTTCAGGTATTTTTCCAGAGCAGCTCTGGGCAGCCAGGGAGCTGCTGGGCTCTTACCGCTAGGCACGGCGGCTCTCGTGGTGACCTGAGGGCTTGTCAGCGGCTGGAGGGTGAAACGAGACCACCCCTCCCGTCAGAAGGTCTGGTCTGGGCACTTTGTGGCCGCGTGCCCATGAGGGTCACTGAACCTCTCCGAGCCTCCCTTCCCCCACCTGTAGGCTGGGCCGGTTACCTGACCTCTGTGCCACGTGCCCACACTCAGAACCTGCCGCTGGCTGCCAGCTTCCCCGCCTGCCCCCGAGGGCTCCCGGCACGGCCAGCAGTGCAGGGGTGGGGCCTGGCGCGTGGCAGGCAGCGGGAGAGGACAGCGGGAGGAGGACACTCTCCGTGCAGGGCCCGGCACAAAGGGGACCCCTGCTCACGAGGCCCCATTAGGAATTTGCTCCTGCAAAAGATAAATATCACACGGCCTCGTCTGTCCCTGATGTAAATCCCCGCGAGGAGTCAATGTGTCCTTCCTCCCGACACCCTCAGGAGGAGCAGACGAGACCACTTCACGGCGGCCTGGACGCTGGCGCCAGCACCACAGCCAGCCGGGGAGCGAGATTCTCACTCAGACCCCCGGCGGGGACCAGCTACTGGGACCCAAAGCCTGGGTTCTGGCGCCTGCTCAGCCCTCAGTCCTTTCGTCGTGCTCCTGGCATCTCCCTGGGGGCCCTGTCTCCTCAGCTGAGTAAAATGACGCCAAGGACAGGTTCCCAGCGTCACCAACTCTTAGGGGCTTTAAGCAGGCTGAGGACATCGCTGCTCTTTTTCTGACGCACAAGTGACTGAGAGTTCACTACTCACCGGGGCTTCAGGCACGAGAGGTGAGGAACTTAGGGCTCCGGCATACGAGCAGTATCTGTCCCCTCACCCCTTCCTGCCTCTCCTGGGACAGGGGCTGCGGCACAGAGTGCCCGGGCGGCGGGCTCGTACCACGCAAGGTGACCCCAGCCACAGGGCGGGATGTGACCCTGGGTATCAGCTGTTCATTGAGCCTCGAAGCCAAAACAGAAAAGCAGAAGGAGTGGGAACAGGACTGTCACCATCCTGACACCAGCAAGAGTCCGTCCCCTCCACCAGCACCGGGCCTGGAACTCAGACACCTAAGGGAAGATTCACACGGGACCTGGGACCCCCTGTGGACAGAGCCTCACTGTCAGCACTGAAGGCCAGGGCTCCGCCCGTGACCCCAGCCCACTGTGACCACATGCCACACGGGGAGTCCAGTGAGACGCTGGCCACGCGAGCTGCGGCACGTCGGCCCACCTTGGGACAGCACCCCCAAGAGAGCAGAGCCAGCTGTCCCCCCTGCCCCAGCGATGCTCCCTGGACTCTGGGGCGCTCCTCGGCCCGGGACCGTGATTAATTTTTTTCTGTAGAGAAAATGGATTTTGATTTAATCACTGCTTGAAAGAGAAGGGGCGGGGGCAGCTGGGGAGGAGAGACGGGAACAACAGGGGAAAGCGGGGGCCTGATCAATTGTTTCAATTTAAAGAGGCTGCAGTGAAATGGTGAGAAGACAAAGTTATGTGCCTCCCGAAAATGTGGCAATAAATAAGGGAAATCACCCAGAACAAATAGCACCAGCTGTTGAGAGGCGCAGAGGAGCCGGGAAACGTGGAGGATGGATGGCAGCAATCGGAACGGAGGGCACGGGCCTGGGCGGGTCGGGGCGCGGAGACCCCCAGTAGGGGCCTGGCCCAAGGGAGGAGGCTGGGTGTTCTGAGGAGGGAGCCCCGAGGACCCTCTTACCTCTCAGCCTAAAAGCCCTGGGGGGCCCTTGGGGTGGGGCAGAAAGTCCTTGGGGGAAATTTCCCCCCTCCGCAGTGCAGACCCATCTCCCAGCCATCACTTATTCATTCAGCAAACATCCGTGAGCCTGTGCCTGTGCTGGAAGCTGCCTCCAGGCGGCCGGGACTCTAATGACCGCAGAGTGGGAAGCACAGGACAGCCTGCCGTCTGCCGGGGTGGGCGCGCGCAAGCCCGGGAAGGAACCCTGGACTGCGACTCTCCAGCCATGCTTCGCAGGGGAGGGGGGATGGAAAGTGGGGACCGCGGCGGGTCAGTGCGGCCAGGCAGTGGGGCGAGAGGTGCACGCTTGGAAGATGGAGCCGGGCGGTCGTTGGGTCTGGCCAACAGCCTGCGCTCATGCCCCAATTCAAAGAACCTTTCCCCCTCCATCTCTTTTCCTCTTCGTGACAGCTGGGCGTGACGGGCGGGAGACCCAGGCTCAGAGCAGGTAACCGGCCTCCCCAGGGTCACACAGCATCTGACTCCACAAGCTGTGGCCTTTCTACCCCATGACCTGCTGGATTTCCCAAGGAGGGCCCTCCCTGACAAGCAGAGGCCAGGCTGGGCCGAGCAGGTCCTTGGAACCCAGTGGGTTGGGTTTCGGAACAATGACCCGGTTCCCCACCTGGGTCTGGGAGTGTTGCACAAAGGATGTCCCTCCACATGGAAACATGAGGGGTGGGGAAGAAGCGTTCCCATCCACCAGCTCTGAGCTGGGGCTAAACAGAACGGGCCTGGGTCTGGCAGCCGCCTCCTCCTGCCGTGGCATCCGTGGACAAGTCACCTCAATTGAGTCTCAGTTTCTCCATTGGTCAAATGGAGACAATGGAGTCCCAAAGCTGAAAGGAGCCACAGAAGCTACCAAACCCAGTCCCTCAAACTGTGATCAGCTAGCCTCTGCTTGCACACCTCTAAATGTAGGGAGCTCACTACATCTCTAGGCCATTCACCTCAGGTCTGAGGGTAAAAAGAAGTTTCCTTTATATTGAGCCAAAATCTCTCTCTTTTCTCCTAGAACCACACAGAGTGCATGTGGTTTGGAGCAGCTTACTCTAGCCCTGGCCATCCTCTCTGCCTCTCCCACCCATCTTCCATGCGATGCCTGGGCTATCCGGCCTCCGCTCACCGCAGGACCAACTTTCTCTGTAGAATCACCAGCCAGTTCTCATTCCTTCTTGAGAGCTAATAATTTTTCCAGAATGCTTCCTGCCTTCATCACACAAACTTCTGAATGATGAGAATGCTGAAGGCCACCCTTGCTCTCCCCATGATGTGCGATGCACCATTGGGCAAGTCACATTAGCTTCTCTGTGCCTCAGGGTCCCCACATGTGAAGTGAGAACAATAATATCGCCTCACAGGGCTTCTGTGGGAACTAAATGAGTTAATTTAGTTAACCTGCTTAGAATAGTGACTAGCAAATATAATATAGGTGTTAGTAGTCATCACCACCACCATCATATCATCACTGTCATCACCACCACCACCACCACCAGCATCACCACCACCACCATCATCATCATAACCATCACCATCACCACCGTCATCACCACCATCATCACCATCACCATCACCACCGTCATCACTGACATCATCACCACCATCACCATCATCACTACCATCACCATCACCACCATCACCACCATCACCATCATCACCATCACCATCATCACTACCATCACCATCATATCATCACTGTCATCACCACCACCACCACCACCAGCATCACCACCACCACCATCATCATCATAACCATCACCATCATCACCACCACCACCATCACCACCGTCATCACTGACATCATCACCACCATCACCA
>CAUYRT010007508.1:0-12232 GCA_963574885.1 Lepilemur ruficaudatus
GATCGCTTGAGCCCAGGAGTTCCAGGCCAGCCTGGGCAACGTGGTGAGATCCCGGCTCTAAAAAATAATAATAATAAAAAATCGTTGGCGTGGATTTGCTTTTCTAACCTTCCTGACATTCACATGTCTCATTCGCCAATCTCTCCTCACCTGCGGTAGGCTTGCTGGAGTCCCAGCTGAGCCGGCACGACCAAATGCTGAGTGTCCACGACATCCGTCTGGCCGACATGGACCTGCGGTTCCAGGTCCTTGAGACTGCCAGCTACAATGGCGTGCTGATTTGGAAGATCCGAGATTACAAGCGGCGGAAGCAGGAGGCCGTCATGGGGAAGACCCTGTCCCTGTACAGCCAGCCGTTCTACACGGGCTACTTTGGCTATAAGATGTGCGCCAGGGTCTACCTGAATGGAGATGGGATGGGGAAGGGGACGCACTTGTCGCTGTTTTTTGTCATTATGCGTGGAGAGTATGATGCTTTGCTTCCTTGGCCATTTAAGCAGAAAGTAACGCTCATGTTGATGGATCAGGGGTCCTCGCGGCGTCATTTGGGAGATGCGTTCAAGCCTGACCCCAACAGCAGCAGCTTTAAGAAGCCCACCGGAGAGATGAATATCGCCTCTGGCTGCCCAGTCTTTGTGGCCCAAACTGTTCTAGAAAACGGGACATATATTAAAGATGATACAATTTTTATTAAAGTCATAGTGGATACTTCGGATCTGCCCGATCCCTGACGAGTACCTGGGGAGGAGGATTTAGCAGAAGGTAACTCCTCTGGGGGGTTTGAACCAGTCTGTCTTCACTGAGGTCCTCAAGCTCAGAAAAGGACCTTGTGGAACGGAGGAAGCGGCAGAAGGTGGACGCACGGCCGGCAGGAGGAGCCGCACGTGACCACACATGACATGATTTCTATAGACTAGCAACACTTCACTCTGAAGAATTATTTATCCTTCAACGAGATAAATATCGCTGTCAGAGAAGGTTTTCGTTTTCATTTTTAAAGATCTAGTTAATTAAGGTGGAAAACATATATGCTAAACAAAAGAAACATGATTTTTCTTCCTTAAACTTGAACACCAAAAAAAGAAAACACACGCACATGTGGGGATAGCTGGACATGGCAGCATGTTAAGTAAAAGGAGAATTTATGAAATAATAACGCAATTCTGATATATTCATTCTAAAATTCAAGAGTGCAACCTTGTTTCAAATATAGTATATTGTCTATTTTTAAGGCCTCATCTGGTCTCTGTTTTAATAATTTGTTTGTCAGAAGACCCTGAAGTACACCTAGGTCTTTTTTTGAAAGTCTCTAAATTCAGAATCATTTTTTAATTTAAAGTTCTACAAATAATTGTTACTGCAAACATTTTATTTTAAAACGTTGATAGACTGATATTTCTTGGAAGAAAATGTAAAATATCAAACACTGGTTATCACTTGTGATAGGAAAGAGAATATTCAATCTGTTGTTATTTCTCGTTAGAAATGTAAACCTTCAATATCTGTCGTAGTTAATGACACTACTTCAAAATTATTACGAAAGGAACATTGCTCATGGATGCTGTGCATCATTTTCAGATTTATAATTGTTTTCACCCTAAAATAGGGCATTAGTTGAACTTTGAAGTTCTGGACAAAATCCTGTAGTTTTTAAAATTCTGCCCCATGTGTTCAGACAAGCCCTCTATGGCTGACAGCACCGGCCTTGGTCTCTGTGTCCAGTGTCCGGGGGTGGGCAGGGGTCTGCGCCGAGGGCCCGGCAGGTGTGTCTCTTCATTCTGTCATCTTGCCGCGTTTTCTTAATGATCTCCGAAAGCAACATCTTTGCATAGAGATGGTGGCATACGGTACACGTGCCTTAGATGTGACATGCTGCTTCTCGACCCTGGGTTTGCGTTCAGCATAATTCTAGAAAGTGCTAGTTTAACCAGACTTTTCTCTCCACCACTAGATCCTTGTCTCCACAAGGCCCTCAGACACTCCGTACCCGCTGAGGGAAGCCAGGCTCCACCGGTGGCTTCTGGAGCCTCCGCTACTTAATTACTGCAGATTCCAAATCTCTAGGCCCCAAAAGAAAGCTGCCTGGTCCAAGTGCAGCTTGGTCCCACCCCGAGGGAGGCAGGTGTGGGGCAGAAGCCGAGCCTCTCCCTGCCCCCACCTGGGCCGTGGGGCCACACAGCTCGAAGCAGAACCCTCTGAGCATTCTCGAGACCGCTGCTCTGGGAGCCTGCCCCGGCCGATTGACGGGCATTCCTAAACCACCACCCTGGCAGGAGGGGTGGCCACAGGGCCTGCTGTCCCAGCCTGTGCCTGCCCGGACGGCATTCTCTCAACTCACTGTTTACTGTCTCTCAAAGGTCCAACTGTGACGAGAAGCCTGGAGCCCTGCCCTGTACCCCTTTTGCTATGCACCACGCTTCATGGTGCTCTTACCACTGATGGGTGCTACACGTGACGGGTGCTTCTTAGGCAAAACCAATGTGTGCGAACCACACCTGTGCCACTTGTCCAACAGCCGCGCCCACGATTGGCCAGCTGGGCCGCGCACTTCAGACTGCCTGCCTCTGGGCTCTCCCCATGGCCGCGCGGGGACAGCTTGGCTGGTGCCTGGTGGCCCACCTTGTCTCTGGTGCTGCCGTCTGTCCTGGGTGTGCCTTCGCCCCAGTGCCTGCTGGAAGTGCCCTCCTGTCACACACCCATCCCCGTGCTTCCACGAGGGCCCTCACTGGCTCCGTGCACCTGCCATGCCCTTTCGTGGTTAAAACGCTTGGTCGTCCTGCATCTGCCTTGCCTTGCTCCACTCTCCTGGGATTGCTTTGGGGGCAAATTGGTGTCATTGGTTCTGTCCCCATAACGGAGTCATGTGTCCCTGCTCATAAAGGAAGGACTTCCTGCAGAAGCTCAGAAAACACTCTTCCCTCGAAGGTGTCACCAGCCTTCTCCAGGCCTGTCCCCTGGGTTCTACCCTGGAGGCCTGAAGGAGGGAGGACCTCCTGGCAGTCCCTACCTGGCCTCAGGTGGCTTTCCTGAGGCCAGGGATTAACAACAGGGACATACCTGCGACTTCCTTTCCCGTCACTAAAAGTGTGTACAATATTCAAACAAATTTTAGGGTAAGCAACATCTTGGTCTGGTAAAAAAAATTTCTCCCGTCTCTGGATTTAACTCTTGGTCTGGATGTGGGCCACCCAGAAGCACTCTGGGAAGCATCCATCGCTTGTTGGTGGGACATTCCTAGTGGCCCTTCCTAGACAGATGTTCCTGATGGGGTGCAGCGGGCTCCCTGGCCTCCCACCTGAGGGGCCCATGGGGTGTAACTCGAGTAACCGGCACTGTCCTCCAAGGTGAGGCTTGGCCTGTGTCATGAGCTTCCTCTTGATGTGATTTGATTGTACTGGGGGGCGCCACGTACCTGCTGGTCTCTGGTCTGGGTACATCTCTCGGGTACTCGGGACATGTGGGAACGTGGCTTGGACGGTGTTTCAAGCTGTGCTGGCTGTGGACGTGCCTGTGTCGCTCCATCCTAGGACTCCTCGGTGCCCTCGCCTGGGGGCTGTGGTCTCCTCCACGCTGAGGCCCAGCTGCCCGGCAGGCCAGGGGTTGGCCCGCCCCCCTTCGCAGGGTCCTGGCAGCCAGAGTGTGGAGTGGGTATGTGCTCTGCGGGTCTCGGTGTATGCTTCCCTTTTACCAAAACTGTCAGAGTTCTCAGCAGGACAGAACTGTTCAATACTTTAAAGAAACCAACACTGAGTCCTCTGTGCATGAATCAAGCCAGCCTGTTGCCCTGTCACCTTCCTAACGGAAATGAGAACAACTTCCTGTTTCTACTTCCCTCCAGCAGTTTCTCGAACCCTGTGGCTCCGGCCTCTCCCTGCTGCTGGGTGTGCATGGGGATGCTGCGGTGGAGGTGGTCACTGGTGGCTGCCGTGGACTGGGCCAGGCACGCGTGACAGGCACAGCTCTCCCTGCAGCCACGCCAAGCCACGCACAGGCTGCAGCGGGCCCCTGACGGGGCTCAGAAGCCTGACCCTCTGGTTCTAGGGCTTGTGCCGGTGGAGCCTGAGTAGCTGGAAGTCGGGGTGTGTCTGTGACAGTGTGGGGCTGGGCTGTGGTCAGCTGTGAGTGGGGGTACAGCAAGGTTGAGGGGGCCGGGGGTGGGTAGAAGTGGGGCTTCGTGGTGCCTGGCCGGGCCTCCTGGCTCTGGCTCCTGGCTGGGCTGGGGTCGGCCTGAGTGGGACTTTGTTTGTAAGCTTGGCTTTGGGCTCCCCACGTTCACAGGTAGCGCAGAAGCAGCAAGACAGGAATTTGTTTGAACTGTTCTGAGCCTTGCCAAGCAAGAAGGTGGTGCCGTTCCCCCGAGACCAGGTCTCGCCGGAGCGCTGGGTTAAGGCCTTGACGTGCTGCTGTGTGTTCACGTGCAGGTGGGCAGAGGAGGGTGCTCGTGATGGCCTGTGTCTTGACTCCAGGCCGTGACCCCTTCCCAGAGCAGCCTCTGCCGAGGGATGGCACCGCGTCCCTTTGATGCCAAAATGGCTGGTTGAACTGGGAAGCTCTGCTCCTTCCCTGCCCCTCTTCATGTCCGCCTTGGCCTGTGACACCAGGGAGCCACGGTGTGAAGTGTGGTGGCTCCTGCTTCCTGGGCACCCACCTACCTCCACCAGGGCCCTGCAGACCCGCTGCCACCAATGTCCACTGAATTGGCTCTTTGGCAGAAGGCTTCCCCGTGACCACAGGAGCCCCACCGCAGCAAGGACATAGGGGGTCAGGTGCAGTCCCATGGGGATAGCCAGCCGCCTCCCCAGACTACGCCAGTCTGCTCCAGGGTCAGGGGCCGTGTGTCCCAATGGATGCCTGCCATCCCGATGTCATCAGCAACAGTGCCGCCTTCACTGGACAGCGTCCCGTGGTGGCCACCCGCGGTGGGCCCGGCCCATACAGCCAGTGGACAAAGGGCATCTGGATGGATCCTCAAACAATAGCAGTGTCCTGAGGGGACCCAGAGGGAGACCAGGGAGGGCGCGACGCCTTCCTCTCTGCACGTGGACGGGTGGCACCCGCCACAGACACTCTAGCCCAGCAGGGGGCAGCGTAAGACCCCCGGGGGGGCCTTGAGCCCCTTCCCCAGCCCTCCCAGACGCCTCCCTCTGCTTGGGGTCATTAGTGCATTGAAAAGGGCTCCGGCAGAGCTGTCAAATTCTATTTTTTTACTTTTAGTCCAGATCTTGTCAGACTGCAGAAGGAGAGCCGGGGAGAGTTCTGAGAGCTCCTTCACTTGGTGTCTGTGAGATGATGAGGGTCTGTCACCCAAATCTCCTTCTCAGCCCCAGATCATGGTTCTGTCTTCCGTTTGCAAATCTCAGTGGCTCTGTTTCCTCCAAAGTACAGCGTGCCCGTTAGGGTCTGGGTCGGATGGGGTCATTGTGGGCAGGTGGCCAGGGCCTCATCACTGTTTCATCCTAGCTGGTGCTCACTGTCCCAGGCACTGTGACATTAGGGAGCTGGGCTGGTGGGGGCGGGAGATGAGGCCTGGAAACCTTCCGGGGGCTTTTCCCACCTGCCTCAGGTGTCCCGCCACTGGGGGGCAGGCGTGCTGTGCTGTGGCCTGCCGTGGGGCCAGTTGTCGCGTGGCTGCGGGGGCCCTTAAGGCCGAGCAGAGCTTGCATTTCATTTCTCCTGCTGTGCTGTGTCCGAGTCTGTCTTGCGAACTCTCGCCGTGAAAAAGAGGTTAGGAGTCCAGGATCGCTGTACCACTCCTGCAATTAGTGGCGGTTGGTTTTTATAACTTAGCCCCTCAGACAAGTAAGATAACCTTCAACAGCAAACTAAATGACTTAATTGGAAAACACAAAAGCCGGCATTATTTCCAAGGATTTCTGTAAGAAATATCTGCAGAACGACGTCTGTGACAAGGAAGTGTGTAAATCAGTGTAGACAACTGTGTGACGTTCTGGAATTGCGTTCTTCTCTCTGATGGCACACTTGTTGTGTCCAGTTCTATTACCCAAAACAAAGACCAAAGAAGGCCTGTCTCTCATCTGACTCTGTATTTTTAATCTGCCTGGTTTAGAAATTGCCGTCTGTAGTAACCGCTCGCTGTGAGGACCCATCTTGACAGTCCAAGTGATTGTGACCAGTGATTCATGTCCTGTGTTTTTCTGCTCTTCTAAGAAAAAACAAAAGTATAAGTTATTGCTCAGCAATAATCATGTTGTTCATGAGTTAGCAACATGTCTTATTTTCTGATAGCATTATTATGTTTTATATTTTTGTTTACTGTATATTATGTGTGGTTTTATTTGGTATTTATTTGTGTTTTGAGGTCTTGCAATGTTTTTGTGTTTCTGATGCTAATAACTAAAGTTTGTAAGACTGTAGAATGCGAAACTTTGAAATGCTAAACTGTCTCATTAGAGGAAAATAAATCTGACTACCGAGTCTTGGCTTCTTATCCCGCCGTCCCTCAGAGGCTGGGCTCCAGGTGAGCCCTCCTCGCCGCTGGGCCGAGGCCTGGGTGGCTGGCCCGCTGCTGCCGTCTCAAAATCCTCGGCAGTCTTGAGCAAGGGGCCCGCAAGCCACATGTGGTCTGGCCTGTAGCCTGTCACCTTCCTTCAGGCGATGGCTCTGACCTCGAGGGAGTCCCGGGGGCCAGGCTCTCAAGTCTGTGGCTTGGTCGGGAACAGGACCTCTGGCCCTCCTGCCCGGATGCCGGCGCACAGACCTGGGACTGGTCTCCGCTCTACCACTTGGTGGTGGAGGCTCCAGTTCCTCCTCCAGCAGGGAAGGACGCGCCTGGCTCCTTTCTGAAACGAGGGGCTTATCGCTGGTTAACGTCAGCGCTGCGGTGCGGGAGGCCGTGGGCTCTCCGGGCGGCAGCGTCTGAGCAGCTGCCCTTGGCTGGGTGTTTGCGGGTCCTGGGTGGACACCGCCACTGCGGCCTGTCGTCATCCCTCCAGGTGGTTGTCTAGGTGAGGCCTGGTGGCAGGAAGCCCTACATCTCCCTGGAGGGCCCCCAGATTATCAGCTGGGGGGGACCACTGAGCCCTCCCCCAGTGTCCTGCCCCCCCACCTGCCGTGTCCCCTGTAGCCACCGCAGTGCCCTGCTCAGCCCCTCCCTGCCCTCCAAGGTACAGCTCGGGCCAGGTCCACAGGAGAGGCCGTCAGCCTCCAGTGTGGCCCAGCAGGCAGCAGGAAGGCGTGGGCCCAGGAACAAAGGTCCTCCCCCAGGGTCCCAGGGCCTCGCCTGGGGGTCCTGCACAGGCCCACCAGCCTGGCCCTCTCTGCAGGTCCACCCTGCTCCCACCGTGCCCAGGCTGGCAGCAGCCATGACGGGCCACCAGAGAGTCCTCCCAGGGCGTAGGCAGTCCCCACCCTGCATACATGACGGGAGCCTGTGGCTGCCTTGGCTCCCAGGAGCTGTCCCAGAAACACCACCTTGTTGGTCCCTCCATCTGGGGGTCCCAGGTCCTTACCCTGTGGTGGAGGCCTGAGCTCCACCCACCTTCCAGGGCATCAAGCCAGGGGTCCCCGGCGGCCTCGACCACACCAGAACACGGGGAGACCCAGCAGCGTGCCACGGACGCAGGCCTGCCCAGCCAGGACTTCAGACGCTAGATTCTCTTCTTTCTCCATTTTGGGATTTCTTTTTCTGGATCCTGCAGGAAAGGAAATGGGCAGGAAACCCGAAGACCTGCTGGGTTCGGACCTGCTGCTCAGGGCGCCGCAGGGACACCTGTGGAGCCAGTTTCAGCCCTGGGCCTCTGTACAGGTCATGTCGTCCAGCGGCAAGAAGCAGGCTGATGCGAAATTGGGGGGTTCTGAGCTGCGCGTCCCAGGGACTCTGGCTTCCTGCCCCCAACCTGACATCCCAGCCTCAAGGGGGCGAGGGGCTGAGTCGGGCCCACAGGTGCAGACGAGGCCATCACCTGCCTCTGTCCTGCTCTTCACCGGGCGTTGGAACAGAGGGTCGTGGTCCAGGCCTGGGGAGGAAGCCAGGCTGCCTTGTGACCTCTACCTGCCTCTTCTCAGCTCAGGGGGCCCAGGACAGGGCCGCTGTGCTCTGAGCGATGATGGAAATGATGAGACGGTAGCAGGTGCAGGGTGTCCCTCGCCAGGCCCCTGGCGCCCGGCTCTCGGGCAGCGCTGGGACGTGTCGTCTCTGCACTGGGACGCCCAGAAGCAGGCCCCACGTGTCCAAAGCCCAGCTGAGGACCCACACCGGGGAAGAGCCTGGACTAAAACTCAAAACTGCTTGGGGAGACAGGCCGGCGTTCTGAAGGGTCCATTTAAGTGACGCCAGAGAGCAAGGCCCGGGCAGCCTGGGGTCACCCCGAGCCCAGCCCTGCTCTGTCGGCCTTCGGAGACCTCGGCTTCCAGCGACACTCGGACCTGCTCGGGTGCTTTGTGAGACACCGCGGAGTCACAGGTGTGGAAGCCTGGACTAGATTCCAGATTGTGATAGCCGGGTGTTCCCAGTTGCATGATCTAATCCCAAATCGACCGTTTCTTGTTAAATAAAAAGACCAGGAGAACCAAAGGGCTATATGGGAGAAGTGTCACCGCTGCCCATGCCGTGACCCTGCGATGGCAAGTCGCTGTGAGGCTGGGGGCCTGTGTCCTTTGAGTGCCTCAGTGCTGCCTGGGTGTCTTGATCCTTGATTAGAAGTTAAAGGTTGAGGGAAAAGACAGCTGTCGGACTGCCCCAAGCCCATGTCCTTCACTCCAGTGGTGACTTCAAGTGGACCCGCTCCCAGTGACCCCCGACCCCAGGGTCGGCTCGGAGGCTGGGGCTCAGGGACAGGCCGGCACCTGCAGCAGGCAGGTGCCAGGAGCGGGGCACTGCACACGGGGCACACCCGTCTCTTCTTCTGTCAGAGGGGACAGTGCCGGCACCCGCCCCGGGATCTGTGCAGAGCACCGAGGCCACACGCCCAGAGGGAAACGCCCAGACAGGGTGGCTGGCCCTGCACTGCTGCCGAGATCGGCTCCGAGAACTCCAGCCAGCTACAGGCACGCGGGCTGTGGGAGACCACACGGGGACCATGGCCTGGGCTCCAGAAGCTTCCGCCTCTGCTTCCCCCCTGTGGAGCTTGGGGCACTGTCACTGAGTTGGCAGCCGCCGTGGGGCAGCGAGGGCTTACCGTGGCAGTGCTTGTGGCCTCGGCTCCAGCACGGACAGCCTGCTTGCTGGGATGTCCCCATGGGCCGAGGAAACTGCTGTCGACAGGCCTTAGTCCTCAAACTGCCCTCATAAGTGGCCTTGGGTCACATCCATTGACACTCCTGGCCCAGCCAGCCTTGCTGGGACCCTGCCCGAGAGGGGCAGCGAGTGTTTGCTGGTGCCCAACTTCCAGCTGTAGCTCCTGAGAATGTGCCCCTAACAACCCCTCAGTACAAAGGACAGGGAAGGTGACAAATTAACTCTCGCATCCGGAAGGAGGGGGTGGAGGCAGAGGTAGGACAGTGGCTGGCCCCTGGCCTGGACCTTGCACGAGCTTCTTGCAAGCAGGAGCAGGAGCATTTTTTTTTTTTTTGAGACAAGAGTCTCACTCTGTTGCCTGGGCTAGTGTGCCGTGGTGTCAACCTAGCTCACAGCAACCTCAAACTCCTAGGCCCAAGCGATCCTCCTGCCTCAGCCTCCCGAGTAACTGGGACTATAGGCATGCGCCACCATGCCCGGCTAATTTTATATATATATATATATATATATATATTTTTTTTTTTTGTCCAGATAATTTCTATTTTTAGTACAGACGGGGTCTCGCTCTTGCTCAGGCTGGTCTTGAACTCCCGACCTTGAGCGATCCTCCTGCTTCGGCCTCCCAGAGTGCTAGGATTACAGGCGTGAGCCACCACGCGTTGCCAGGAGCATCTTGGGGCAGGGGCAGCCCCCCAGGTATTCTCTTCCCACTGCCCGTGGATGAAGGGGCCCGACTGTCCCCCCGAGACAGCCCTCGTCTCCCGGCGCTCCTGCTCCCCCAGGCCAGGGCTGCCGTGCCCTGTGAGGTGGGCACTGGTCCCCCTACTTTGCAGGGGAAGGAATGAAACAGAGAGGCTAAGTGAATTGTGCTGCCTCACACAGCATTTAATCCAGAACAGGGTCTGGTCTGACCATGGCTGGACACCAGCAGGTGTCCTGCCTGCCCCGCCCCATCTAAGCCAGTGGAGACCCCCCCAGTTCACACCCTCCAGGGTTCCCCTCTCAGTTGTATCCAACCCACCCCCAGCAACAGTGTGCCCCCAACTCGCTGCCCTGGCCTTTCCCCCCACCCCCACCCCCAGCCTCCTGCCTCAGGGCCTTTCTGGGTCTTTCCTTTTCCTGCCGATTTCCCAGGTCCACCTGCCTCTCTCCCCACCCCTGCCCATGTGGACCGGCGGGGCTGCCGCTCCTGGTGTCCCCGTACCTCCGGGCAGAGCTGAGAGCTGGCAGAGCACGGCAGTCCCTGCCTCGGTGGTTGGAAACAGGAACCAGCCAGAGTCCGGCCTGAGACCCTACTGCAATGGCCTGGTCAGGGAGGTGGTGAATCCAGCTGTCCTGGGCCACCTTCCTCCACGTGGAGAACACCGTGTGCACAGGGGAACCAACACAGGTGGGCAGCCGAGCCAAAACAGAGACACGCGGAGACTGTACCCTAAGAGTAACCGCCAAGCCCCTGGATCTAGCCTTACCTGAAGCAGCTCTGCCATGAGATTTCCTAGTTCCTCACAGAAACTCTGTGGGGCCTTTGTTTCTCCCACTTCTTGCTGAAGTCCTGTTTGCAAGCTTGTGCCCAGGTGTGCTCAAGTGGCCAGGGCACCTGTGCTTGTGGTCAGGGCCCTTCTGTGGCGTGGACCTGCCACTCCTTGCCTCACGTCTCTCTCCTCAGTGGTCCCAGTACCCTGTGGCTGCTCAGGGCCGGGGTGGTGCCTGACGCCTGGCTCGTGTGAGCTCCTCTCTGGGCCACCCTCTGACAGCTGGCCCCACCTACTGTTTCCGCTCAGGGATGCCCCTTTCAGGGTGGGGACGCCACTACCCCATGGCCGGCCAGCCCCAGCCCCTCCTGTTCTGCCACCTGCAATTCAACCTCTGCGTTGTGGCTGCAGCTGTGACCTCATCCTTCCTGTCTTGTTTTGCTGTTGCCTCTTTTGGGACGCCCCTGACCGCCCTCTGCACAGCACCGTCTCTCTGGGAATGGCCTGCCTGGGGCAGCAGGGGTCAGAGGTTCTGTTTCCCTAAGTCCCAGCCATTCAACCTCCTGCAGCCTCCCCTGGGCTGGCCCTTAGTGCAGTCTGCTTCCTGTGTCAGAAGAAGGAGCCTCAGGCTCTGGGCTACCTCTGGGCCCCGCCGGGTGACGTTTGCTCAGTCCCACACATCTCTGTGCGTTGAGAGCCCGGGCGGGGGGTGCAGAGCCAGGCGCGCCAGGGTGGAGTCCCAGGAGGCCCAGTCAGTGAAACTGCTTCCTTCCCAACGAGAAGCGATACGAGACAAGGGGCAAACAGATGACCCAGAAGTGTCCCCTTTGCTCCTGGTTGAGGCCACCTTGGAGGATGGAACTTCCTGTGAGCCCAGCAGGGGGCCAAGGCCAAACTGTAGGAGCTCGTGCACCCACCCTCCTGGTCCCAGGCAGGGCTGATGCCCCGAGAGCAGGTGCCTCTGCCTGAAGGCGACCCCACCAGAAGAGAGGGCGGCCGGAGAAGTCACAGCCCCTGCCCAGGGCATAAAAAGAGGCAGTACGTCCCCCAGTGCCGGGCTCCTTCCTCCGGTGAAATGTCTTGCTCAGGAAGAAGCAAAGACTAGTTGGATAAAGGCACATTCATGTGGGAGGTTATTCATCCACCACCCGTCGGTCGGTCTACCCACCCTCCACCTCCCACCAGCCCACCCACCACCCACCATCCACCACCCACCACCCATCACCTACCATCCATCCACCACCCACCATCCATCCATCCACCGCCCACCGCCCACCATCCATCTATCCACCACCCACCATCCATCCATCCACCGCCCACCGCCCACCATCCATCTATCCACCACCCACCATCCATCCATCCACCGCCCACCATCCACCACCCACCACCCATCACCTACCATCCATCCACCACCCACCGCCCACCATCCATCCATCCACCGCCCACCATCCACCACCCACCACCCATCACCTACCATCCATCCACCACCCACCACCCACCATCCATCCATCCACCGCCCACCATCCACCACCCACCACCCATCACCTACCATCCATCCACCACC
>CAUYRT010007509.1:0-33936 GCA_963574885.1 Lepilemur ruficaudatus
GCTACTCGGGAGGCTGAGGCAGAAGGATTGCTTGAGCCCAGGAGTTTGAGGTTGCTGTGAGCTAAGCTGACGCCACGGCACTCACTGTAGCCCGGGCAACAGAGTGAGACTCTGTCTCAAAAAAAAAAAAAAAAAAAAAAAAAAATTGCTGTTACTATAATAATGTTGAAATAATAGAAAAAAACATATTTTCATTTACTGATTGAACAGCATTTAATGAGCACCTGTTCTGTCCTATACTAGATTATGGGGACACGGAGATGATAAGATATTGGAACCTGTTCTCAAGGAACTCACCATCTAGTGGGGAATGAACACGGAAACAGATACTTGTAATGACATGGTAGAAATACTTTGATAGAGTACTTACCGGGTTGTATGGGAGCATAGATGAAGGTCAACTCATCTGGACAGGACAGGGAGGGTGGGTGGAAGAGAGAAGAAAATTCTTGGGGAAGAGAGAGGAAAACAACATTTTTTTTTTTGCTTTGTTTTGTAGAGATCGGGTCTCACTGTGTTGCCCAGACTGGTTTCGAACTCTTGGCCTCAAGCGATCCTCCCACCTTGGCCTCCTAAGTAGTTGGGACTATAGGCGTGAGCCACCACACCCAGCTTAAGAATATACTTTAGAAATAGGATGACAGAAATTCAGAGGGAACAAATGTAATTTCACCAGAGACTTTCCAGCAGTCACGGGCTACTGAACACAATATGCCGGAAAAGGAGGAGAGGCTGAGGCTGGGGAGCCAGCCAGGGCATTTGAAGGCCATGAGGAGGAACTTGGAGTTTATCTTGTAGGGTGGCAGTAAAAAGTTTTTTAATAGGGAGTAGAAGTTCTTGAGCTGTAAGATGGTGTGATGTCAACTCCACGACCAGGTAGAAGGGCAAAAGTACTGAGAATCCTTGGAGTCTAAAGGTCTCTGCATATTTTCTCTGCAGTCTTGTTCATATCATACTCCACTTTTCTGAACAATATTGTAATCACTGCTTTAAATGAACAAATTCTTAAGATAGCCTCCTCCTTCATCCATCCACTGTAAATAAATGAAACAATTAAATCCTTTATTATACAAGCATCTTGAACAGAGATCAAATGTAATTCATCCCACCTGCTGTCAGCTAATTGAAGTATTTGTACCACAGACTCCTCAGCCTTTCACACGACCTTGGAGGAGTACTGGGGTTTATTCCAGAAGAAAAACAAATCACTCTCCATTTTCCCCTCATTTAATTTATCCCGCAATAACAGTAGCTTCAGTACAGAGCTGCAGTTTCAAGCTTCATATTTACCCTGGAAGTTAAATGTGCACCTTTATAAAACTACCTGCGGGTAAGAAGAAGGAAATTACACATTAAGGAAATCTTTAAACCAGGATAAACTGGTTTCTCCTCCTCCCCCTACATCCAGACTTCTGTCTTAAGCATTATTTCCCCTCACATTGCTGTGCACTTTTCTCTCTGCTCTCAGCCCAGTGGGAACTGTGAGACACCGGTGGAAGAAATGTATTTTTTCCACCTAGTTTTATAGTGTGACAGAAGAAGCTTTAAGTGATAGGTAAATGAGGAAAATGCAAGTCCTCAATGTGCAGAACTAATTTCCCAGGTTCTCAGCATGCTGAGAAACTCACTAGATTTGTGGTCTATCTTTATCTGAATAATAGCACATTTTCACCTAGAACTGGCAGGGGGTCAGAACCCAGCAGGAGAGATTCCCATTGGACAGCTCATTCTGCCAGGTAACTAAGTATTTTTTTTTATTGTTGTTGTTGTTTTTTTCCCCTGAAAGTTTTAGTGCTATACCCCATATCGAACATTTGAGCCCCATGCAGGGAACTTGAGCATTTTGACTTTTAACAAACATTTATTGGGCACCTACCGTGTGCAGGATGCTACTAAGTAATTGGCAGTGAATACAAATATTTTCAGCATTTTTTTTCCAGCTCTATGCTGGGAAGAATTCCTGCCACAAGAAATTATAAAGTTGGTAAAGGCATGAAAAGGTGTAGAAACTCAGTGCTGAAAGGGTCCATTGATAGCTTATCTAGAGCAACCACCTTCTGATGCTTGAATTCCCTTCTGCAATAGCGTGGTTGAATGCTAGTCCAGTCCATGAGGCACTCTCTACTTAATGAGGGATCTTTCAACCTCTCAGATACTTTTAAATTTTTGTGTTATTCTTACCCCATTTTTCATGTTATACCCTTTGGTATAATATAGGAGAACAAGTCTCTTCCTTCTCCCACATTAGACCCCTTCAGATACTTTAAGCTACTTATTTTTCGTTGTCATGACATGTTTCTTCTAGCTTAAAAATCCCCCAGGCTATTATTTATTATGATGAGGATTATATTATTTTTCTCATGTATAACAGGGTTTCCAAGTTTGAACCCAACTGGTAGTGTTTACTGGATTCTAAGTTCGTTCTCTCTCTCTCTCCCTCTCTCTCTCTCTCTCTTACAGAGTGGGTCTTAGCACTGAATATCATCCTCAGGCATGGCCAGACCTTGTAGGGAAAAAGGCAGAACTAACTCCCCCCCTTTCTAAATATTCTACTTTTATTGATGTAGCCCAACTTTCTATTAATTACTGGATCTAGTTGGGTTTTCCCATAAGGTCTTCTCTTACTACTTTGCAATCCTCTAGACACACTTGTGTGGAACCTGAACAGTAATACTTCTGATCAGGGCTGAAGGGTCAGGGCATGAAGGTAATCACTCTTTAATTACAAGCTAAGTCTTAATTTGAATCTGAAACATATCCAGACTTTTTTCCTGTCACTTTAATTTGCAAAAGTGGAGCTTGGGTGAAATGAGGAGTGAAAACAAGAGAGAAAGAGACACGGAGGTCATACTCAGTGTAAAAATGGTGGCAATATAGTATAGGAGAAAAAAAATGCTGACTATAGAATGTTGGGGGGAAAACAAACGAGTTCTAGTCCCTGTGCTGCTATTTATTAATCCTCTGACCTTGGGAAAATACTTAATTTATCTAAGCTTCAATTTTGTCATGTTTAACATGAGAAATACTATAATATTACATACTTACACATGTATATTATATAGTGGAAAAGAATTAAATGAGATATGTGAAAGCATTTACCTTATATACATATACAATGCCTTCTTTCCTCCTCCTTTTTTTATCCTTTTAGTACCCTTCCATTACATTTAGGTGACTTTTAACTCCTTAATTCCATTTAGGTGCCATGTAAAACCCAAAGTCTGGGAAAGGAACAATATGAGCGAGGGAAGATGCCTGCTGAGGTGGGCACATCGGCAGCTCCTGGTGGGACAGGGACTGCAGCAAAAGAGCCACTCCTTGGAGAAGCTTTCCATAAACCCTGTTCTGCCTTATCTAAATGAATTCCAACAGAATAGTAATGACATATTCACACATTTAAACTAAATGCTCCCTCTCTCCCTGGAAGTTAATATATTGAAATACTGTATTATATTTATCAAGGAAAGAAAATGCCACCAAAGACTCGATCTTTACTCTTGGCAGATGTCACTGTCCAGAATGGCACTCTTCCCACTGAACAGGATGGGCTTCCAGTCCTCAGTTCCACCTTCCAGGTAGCCATTAAGAACTATGCCAGGTTGGCATTTATCACTGTTATTAGAGATAATACTAGGTTGTTAAAATTGGGTCTTTCTAAAATTGATAGCCCTGGGGAATGCCAAGTTACAATTAGTTATGGCTGTTTCCTCCCATGTGTAGTTTATTTCCCAATGGGTGGTTATCCAGACACTTGTATCTGGTATCCAGATTTTCTTTGCTTTTTCACAGAAAGGGTGCAGGGCATCTGTGTGCCAGCCCTTTGCCTATAATCCACCCATGAGTCTCAAGTATTGAGGGTCCTCAGCCAATTCATAAGGCCCTCATCTATTCTCTTTGTTACCATAATCACAGAAATTCTGTTTCTTACTGCCCCTGCTCCTCTTCCATGTCTGATTTGTTTTATAGAAGACAATCCTTGAATTAAAATTAGTTTTCTTGTTTTTGCTTTTGTTTTTTCCCTGAATTGTTCATACAATCTTCCTTGATCTTAAAGTTTTTATTCTGTGTTATTATATATACTCTGTTGAGTTCCCAAGAGTCTTTTTATTATAAGATCGCTAAAGGTTACCTAAAAATAAATTTTCATTTGATTGCAAATGAAAATAAATATCTCCAGAGTATACAAGTATGGCATGTATCTTAGTTTTTAAAAAGTCTTTGAATAGTGTATTTAATGTGGAGTAGTGCTCGTTCAACAAGTTTATTGAAACCCTCCAGCAGAACTTGGTGTAAGGAAGAGCTTCCTTGAGTTTCCCTCCTGGAACTTAAGCTCATCACAAGGTATACCCAGAATAGATGGAAAGTTGGCACTGTTCATCGATTGATTGGCCTCTCCTTCATCTGTCCTTATGCAGGTACAGACAGCCAGTCTCTCTGTTGTTAGCTTTAAAAATTTCACAAGGTATTGCAGCACAAATATCTAGCAACTAAGTAGGACACCCTGGAGAATATCAGCAAGGGGTTTTCTTCTTCCCCCAAAGCATCCTATGACTTTCTCTCCTCCCTCACATATACTGTTCTTACCTCAGTTATCCACAGGTGAGAATCCAAATTCTTTCCTATCTCCTGCTGATGTGCTCCATTAGCCAGACCCACATAGAAGCCAAAGCAGCATGAGGAGCCTGGGATATAATCCAAGTAAGCATCCCCCTGGGACAGAGAGCATTTTGGAGAAGGGTGGGAAGCAGATGAAGGGGACCAAATGGAAGATATCGAAAATATTCTTCATCTGCTTATTTATCTGTATTGAGTACACACACACACATACACATACACACACTACTTTGCTATTAAAACACACAAACACATGTATCAGCAAAAATTGAAGCCAACGTCAAACAATTTCAAACTTGTTATAATAAAATCATTTGGATACCAATTAATTCAGTTATGGGCAAGACACTTTGTAGGCACCACAAGCAGCAAAGATGTCTATAAGGAAAGGTAGCTGTTTCTAAAACATTCGTAGTTAAGTCACAAAAGCAAATAGAATATTTTCCCCTAGAAAGCAAAGTGTCAAGAGTAGGTGAAACTTGGACAGTAGGATCCAGGATCAAGTGGAAATGGGAGCTCCTAAAATCAGAAATGCATCTTTACTAGCACTAAAGATGTGCCTATTTGAAAGTAGATGAAGCAAATGAGGAGGTGAGCATTCTCTTTTGGGAAAACTGTGGACCATAACAAATCCAGCAACGGTGTGACTACCTGGACCCAGAAATATTCCTAAGCTCTGCATGGTGGCCACCTAGAAGGCTTATGGCTCCTGTGGAGTGAAGCCTCATCCTTAATCTATTTCTTTATTTTCTCCCTTATTTATCCTCTTCTTAAATTAGAAAAATGAAAAGATAGCTCCTGGGTTTTTCAATATTTTCCCAAGCCTGGATGTTAATTTTTTTCATGACATCACATGAGGTAAGACTCAAGGGTAAAATCATTCTATTTACTTTGCTTGGACATCACCCTTGAAGTAAAAAATCACCCCTGCCATCCTTCAGGTTTCAGCCTCTCTTTATGTTACTGAGTGCTAAGGAAAACAAAAAGTAACCACCTCTTCATAAAGCATGAACCTGTTAGTCACATCATTACATAAAATAAATAAGGCTATTTATACAATTGCAAAGAATCCCTTTATATTCAATTCACTGTTCTCCAAGCATCTCATTTAAGAGAGATGCTAACTAATTCCATTACCCTTAGCACCATTCTCCATCCAAAATCAATGAGTAATCTACTCGCACTGGTTTCACTTCTTTAAATGTAAATCCCACATTATGCAAGTGGCTTACCCAGGACTAAAGAAAGTGCTCCACCCAAGATGGTGGAGAAAGTGCTATAATTCTTACATGAGAGGATCTCATGGTTAATTTCTCGTTGGAGTATTGGGATGTTGGGGGAGGAGTAGAGGCAGGACAGTGGGAAGGGTAGTACATGCCTGAGAACTGCTTCTACATGGTTATTTAAATAAGATTGGGAATAGATTAATTGTCCATATCAAAAAGTGGTGGTCAGATTCTAATGAAGGTGGGATGGGAAAATAGCTCCCTAACTCAAGTACTTATGTATCTGTCCATTACTAGGTTGTAGAAGTATATTGGGGTGGAGAGATACACAGATGAGATATTTTTACTGTGTCTTTGTTGAATGTCTCCCCTGCTGCCTGAAGAAAAATGAGATAAAAAGTTTCATAACATAGTATGACCCTTACTGAACTTTATGAATAAAGAGAAGTGTGCCGGGTGAAAGTGGAGTAAGAGGGACCACATTCAGACATTGGACATTAAGCAGCCCAGGGTAGTGGCTACTGAGAGGGAAAACAAGTAGTATAAGTGCTAAAATTGTCCTTAAATTACTTCTTTGAGTTTCCAGGCTGCAATGCAAGAAAGAAAGATATAGGCAAAATCTAACTGCCTTCCAAAGTGAGAAGACAGAGCTGGGATTTGCAGGAGGCTAAAGCAGCTACACTTAAAAGGGGGTAGAGTAAGGAAGAGAAATTAGCCACATGGAGAGGGCACCATAAATCTTCCGAGAGTACCTGTTGAGTCATTAACTGAGTACTAGTCAGCATGTGCATGTGAGGAACTTACCTGAGACCAAGGAAACCACTGTGTCAGAGAAACAGAGGAAAAAATTCTTGGAGCTTGCACAAGGTCAGGAAGATTTTAAGTTCTCATAGGCAGAGAGAAAAATCTTGTAATTATTGATGCATCAGGCAGAGTTTTAATCTCTGGTTATACCAAAACAAAGCTTAAAAGAAAGCTTTGAAAGGAAAAAAAAAATGCTTCCAGATAATTTAACTGCATCTCAGAGCAAAGTTTAAGAATATTTATAGGAATAAAAAAAATATACAGAACTCAATAAAGTAAATGTATAGCATTCATTGTAAAATTACCAGGTATGCAAAGAAGAAGAGAGAGAGACAGAGAAAGAGAGATAGAGAGAGAGAGAGAGAGAAGAGAAGAGAAGAGAATAAGAAAGAGAAGAAGGAGAGAAAGAAGAACTGTAAGCCAGTGAATCATGGGACAACTTTAGGCAGTTATTATGAATGTAACTGGAACCCCAAAAGAGAGGAAAAAGAAGAAAAGAAAGGAAAATATTGGAAGACACAATGGTCTACAATCTTCCAAATTTGATGAGAATTATAATTGTACAGATCGAAGAATATTAACAAAGCCCAGGCACAAGACACTTGTGGAAAACTACATGAAAGCACACCATGATCAAATTGTCTAAAATAATGATAAGGAGAGTTTAAAATCAGGCAGATAGGAAAGGCACAGTAGGTATAAAGAATGAGCACAGGCTTCTTGTCAGAAATAAAGCAAACCAGGAGACAAAGGATCAATGTTTTAAAACTACTAGGAGGAAGAAATGATCATCTTAGAGTTCTATACCCAGAAAAAATGTTTTTCAGACAGGAAGATGAAATAGAGGTTTTTTTTCCATACATAAAAAAGCTAAAAGAATGCATCACCAGTCAATATGCAGTATAATAAATAATAAAATACTAAAGAAAGTTCTCCAGCCAGAAGGAAAATGATAGCAAATGAAATCTAGATTTACATAAAGAAATGAACAGCATTAGAAATGCTAAATATGTGGATAAATATTAATATAAAATAAACTTTAGAGATTTTTAAATTTTGAAATGTCTTTATTAAATAACTATTTAAAGCAAACCAATAGCATTGTATTGTGGTGCCTATAACATATATAGAAATAAAATGTATTCCAACTGTTAAATAAATTTATAGGAGGTCATTGTTTTGTATGGAGCTCCTGTATTTGGCTCTAACAGACCAGATCAAACCAGCATGGAGTCACTCACTCCTGCTAAGTGTCCTATAGTCAAACTGAACTTAAAAACAAGCTAGTTAAAAAACAAAACAAACAAACAAAAAAAACCAGGAGCTTCACAGCAACCAGTCAAAATGGGCCCACGCAACCTGAACCAGTATGATAAGGAAGCCTCCTCTGTTTTAATCCTTATAAGGAAAGTAACCAGAAGTTACCTGAGGTTAATCCACCTGCTTTATGCATTATGCTGTTTCCTTGTTTCTGCTTGAGCTGCCTCACTAAAATGGATTGTTCTGCCATACCTGTCAGAACCTATGTCTGTTTTCCAGATTGGTTACTGCTTGGTTCATGAAACACTAAGAAAAGCCAATTAGATCTTTAAAACTCAATTTATTGAGATTTGTTCTTTGTCACAACAATAGCCCAAATTTCAGGAAGAGAGAAATGATTGCTACATAAATTGCTATATGTAAAGTAGTATATTATTTGAGAGTAGACTATAATAAATTAAATTTGTATATGATAACCTTAAAGCAATGACTCAAACAAAAATCAGAAGTGCAGTTACAGCTGCTAAAACAACAAAGGCAGAAATACTAAAAGAAGATAAAAACAAAGAAAAAGGAAACAAAGAACAAATTAAAAAAGTAGAAAACAAACAGATATAAACACAATCATTAAAATAATCACACTAAATAAATAGCCTAAACTACTCAAATGAAGAATAGGGATTATAAGATTGGCAAAAAAAAGCAAGACCTAAATACATGTTGCCAATGAGAAGTTGACTTTAGATATAAAGACAGAAATAGGTTAAAACATTGACAAATGCACACCATCCTAACTCTAATAAAAAGAAAGCTTGAGTGGCTATATTAATATTAGACCAAGTAGATTTCAGAGGAAATATCCACCAAGGATAAAGAGATCAATATATCAGGAAGGCACAATAATTCTAAATATGTGTTCACCCAATAATAGAGCTTAAAAACACATGAAGCAAAACCTGGTAGGATTACAAGGAGAAATAGGCAAATTCACAATTATAACAAAACGTAACAACACATCTCTCAATAATTGATAGAACAAGTAGATGGAAAATCATTAAGGATATAGGAGGCTTAAACAACACTATTAACCAACTAGACTTAATTAAAATTGATATAGCTCCACTCACCATACCAAAATAAATATTTTACACTTTCTTTTCTAGTGTACTTGGAAACTTTACATAGATAAGTCTTGTTCTGGACCATAAAACAAATCTCAATAAATCTAAAAAAATTCAAATTATACAAACTCTGTTCTCTGACTACAAAGGAATTAGAAATCAATATCAAAGATGTATGGGTAATATATGGCTATTTTGAAATGAAATAAAATACTTCTAAATATCTCCTACTTCAAATAATACATCAAAAGAGCAATTAGAAAGTATTCTGAAGAAAACATCGGAGAAATGCTTCAGGATGGTGGTCTGGCAATGATTTATTGAGTAATATCTCAAAAGCGTAGGAAACCAAAGCAAAATTGGACAAGTGGGATCACATCAAGCCAAAAACCTTCTGCACAGCAAAGAAAACAATCAACAAAGTGAAGAGACAACTCACAGAATGGGAGAAAATATTTACAAACCACCCATCTAATAAGGAACTAATTAGGAGTTCCTTACAAGGAGCTCAAATAAGACTAAGCTCCTTAAGAAAGAAAAAAATAATCCAGTTAAAAATGGACAAAGATGTGAATTTATATTTCTCAAAAGCAGACATCCAAATGGCCAATAGGTATACGAAAAACTTCTCAACATCATTAGTCATCAGAGAAATGCAAATCAACACTACAATGATATAGCATCTCACCTCAGTTAAAATAGCTTTTATCCAAAAGACAGGCAATAACGAATGCTGCCAAGGACGTGGAGAAAGGGGGACCCTCACACACTGTTGGTGGGAATGTAAATTAGTGCAACCGCTAGGGAGAACAGTATGAAGCTTCCTCAAAAAACTAAAAATAGAACTACCATATGACCCAGCAATCCCACTGCTAGGTATATATCCAAAAAAAAGGAAATCAGTATGTTGACAAGATACCAGCACTCCCATGTTTATTGCAGCACTGTTCACAATAGCCAAAATTTGGAATCAAACTAAGTATCTGTCAACAGATGAATGGTTAAGGAAAATGTGTATACACAGTATACAGCCATAAAAAAGAATGAAATCCTGTCATTTTCAACAACATGGATAGAACTGGAGAATATTAAATTAAGTGACATAGCACAGAAAGATAAATGTTGCATGTTCTCACTCATATGTGGGAGGTAAATATTAAAACAATCAATTTCTTGAAGACAGAGTAGACTGATGGTTAACAGAGGCTGGGAAGCATAGTGAAGAGGGAGGGATAAAGGGGGATTGTTGACATATGCAAAAATATAGTTATATGTTAGAATGAACAATATTTTGTAGCAAAACAAAGTGACTACTGTCAACAATAAGTTATAGTGTAATTTAAAATAACTAAAAGAGTAGAATTGGAGTGTTCCTAACACAAAGAAATAAATGCTTGAGGTGATAGATACATCATTTACCTTGATTTGACTATTACACACTGTATGCCTGTATCAAAACATCCCATGTAATCCATATGTATATACAACTCTTAAGTACCCATAATTAAAAATAAAAAAAATTTAAAAAGTATTTTGAACTGAAAGACAATGACAACATATATCAAAATGTATACAAAACACCTAAAGCAGTACAGAAATTTAGGGCACTAAATACCTATATAGAAAAGGAGAAAGTTCTTAAATCAATGACTTCAGCTTTCAACAAAAATTAAATTTAATGTATTCAAAAGGAAAAAAAAGTAAATAAGAGCAGAAATTAAAAACACACAAACATAAAAAGAACAGTATATAAAAATCAATAAAACCAAAAGCTAATTCTTTGAGAATTTCAATAAAATGATAAATCTCTAGCCACATATATCAGGAAATGAGAGAAAGAGAGAGAGAGAAAGAGAGAAAATTACAATATTAGGAATGAGAGAGTATCATCTGTAAAGATTCTACAGAGGTTATAGGGATAATAAAGGAAGACTATGAACAACTTCATGCCAATAAATTCAACAACCTTAATGAAATGGACTTCATTGAAAGATATAAGCTACCAAAGCATATTCATGAAGAAACAGATTACTTGGATAGCCTTGTATGGATGAAAGTAATTGAATTTATAGCTAATTACTCCCCACAAAGAAAACTCAGACCCAGGTGGCTTCACTGGTGAATTCTACAAACCCTTTCAGGAAGAAATAGTACCAATTCCACATAACCTCTTCTAGAATATTGAAGAGGAGATCATATTTTCCTAATAATTCTGTGAAGCTAATATTACCATGATACTAAAATAAGAGGAAAACACTACAAGAAAAAGAAACTGCAAACCAATATACCTTATAACATAAATGCAAAAATGATTAACAAAATTTTAGCAAATCCAATCCTACAACATATAAAAATTATAATAATGTTTCATAATCAAATGCACTTTATCTCTGAAATGAAAGATTATTTTAACATTCAAAACTAAATCTAGAGGACTTTCATTTTTAGCTCTAGCACATAAAGAGT
This sequence comes from Lepilemur ruficaudatus, assembly GCA_963574885.1. NCBI lineage: Eukaryota > Metazoa > Chordata > Mammalia > Primates > Lepilemuridae > Lepilemur > Lepilemur ruficaudatus. Next base: position 11,492 of record CAUYRT010007509.1, read on the forward strand.
TTGGAAGTCTTCATTCCTGCCCTTTCAACAAGAAAAAACTGAACAAAATGAAAAATCAGTGATTTTGCTCAGACCCATCAGAGAATGGAGGCCTCAGGGCAAACTGCTACCCTGAAATCTGGAGAGACTGGTGAATGCAGAGAATTGCAGCTGAGATCAACCTAAATGGAACAGAAGCTGCTGGAGCCATAAACTGATAGGAACACTAAAAATGGTAACTTTGATGAATTGCTAGAGGCCGAATGTGGTCTAGTATTGAGAATGAGAAACTTCTGGGAGTCCACACCTTTGAGGATTTTACCTGGAGATTCTCATGTACTCAGGATTGAAGACACATGAAAAACCTTCATGTTCCAGGCAGGGAAGGAAAAAAGTAAAAACTTTTGAAATATGACCAGAACATTATGTCACAAAGTTTTGCTCAGCAACAGAGAAGACTTTACCAGAACCTTATCTGAGGCGTGGCAGGGAATAGAAACTACTCGACTCCAGCCTCCTAGAAAGCTTTCTATCTTATTTAAGGGGGAAAAAGAAAAGCTGAGAAACACCTGTAAAGGTCACAGTGACACAAGCCCACTTAAAGATGGAGTCTTAATTATAGGGTTATGGACTGCTTCCCCTTCCTCCACACCTTGCCATCACATCAACAGACCTCCGGCATAATCTCAGTGGATTACACTGAAAGAGCCTCAAGGCTCAGGTTCTATTTAATAGAGTTTCTAGACAGAAGAGGAGCCAGTAACAAGAATAGCAGAGAAAACTGAAGGCTCTGGCCTCCACAGCTGCAGCAAACATTAGACAAGGCCTGTCTCCCAGCCAGACTAACATGAGACCAGACACTAAAGCCCTATTGACCTCATATCCGATTACATGATAAATAGAATTTGGTTTTCAACAAAAAATTACAAAGCATGACAAATGGCAAGCAAAAACATAGTATAAAGAGACAAAGTAAGCATCATAGTCAGATTCAAATATGGCACACATTATGGAATTATCAAAATTTAAAATAGCTATGATGAATATGTTAGGAATTGTAATAGATGAAATAGACAATATACAAGAGCAGATGAGTAATGTGAGGAGAGAGATAAAAATACTAAAAACAAATCAAAAGGAAATGCTAGAAACCAAAAAGAAAACAACAACAACAACAAAACCCACCACACTGTATGAGAAATGAAGAATGCTTTCGGTGGGATCATCAGCAAATTGGACATGATCAAAGAAAGAATCAGGGAGTTTGGAAATTTCAGTAGACTCTTGAGCCCAGAAAACATAAAGCAGAATCTGAAAATTCTATACCTTGTTATATCATACTAAACTGCAGAAAACTAAAGAAAAAGAGAAAAATCTTGAAATCAGCGAGAGGCATGCCTCTTAACTATAGAAGAACAAGGAAAAGAGTTATATCAGATTTCTTAGAAACATCTAAGAAGGAATAAATTAAGGTAAAATAAAATGTTTTATTTTTCTTAATTGATCTAATAGATAACTGTTCAAAGTAATAATAGCAACATATTGGGTGATTATAGTATAAGGATAAGTGGAATGAATGACAGTAATGTTATCAATCTAAACATGGGGATTCAGTTGATGTGGGGGGTGATCTAGGAAAAAGTTATTACCATAAGGGCAGCAGCACACACAAGCTTTGATGGGTAACACGCTTGCACATGGCGGAGAGTCTCTTACAGAAGGAGTCTATCCGGACAGTACAACACGGGGGTTGCTACTCAGAAGGGGAGGAGAACAAGGGAACACCTTGTTGGGAAGAGGGAAACTGGCGATGCTGCTCAGCATCAAGGCATGGAGTCTCTAGGTCAGAAAACTCCAAAGAGCCTGGCAGCTTGGGGTCTTATAACCACAGGTTTTCTTTTGTCAATGGCTAGCAAATGTGAGGTGAGATTCCATGGGATATGCAAAGCAAGCAGTCTGTAAATGGCTAAAAATATGCTTGTTTGGGCTATTTTTAAAATAATTGGATATGTAAAAATTTGAGTTTGGTCTCAGCATGCAGTGAAGAAATAAACAATCTGGGGCCCAATACACAGATACTATTTTTGATACATTTATATAACAGTAAGGGATAGAAGGAAGGAATTGGGAACATGCTGATATAAGATACCTGCATTACCTGTGAAGCTATATAATATTTTTGAGAGTGAACATAAATGATTTGAAAATGATATAGCAAACTCCAGGGCAACCACTAATTAACAAATATATATATACACACACATACATATACATTAACATGCACACACATAATATTCCAACAGAGGAGAGAAAATGGATTCAAATAATATGCTAAATTAAAACCAGAAAAGGTGGAAAAGGAAGATAAGAAAAAAAAATAAAGGTCAAGTGCAACAAATAGAAAACAGTTACAAACATGGTAGATAATCAACTATATCAATAACCACTGTAAAATTGAAGGTCTAAAAACATCAATTAAAAGACAGACATTATCAGAGTAGATTAAAATAATAACACCAAAGTATATGTTTTTTTATAAGAAATCTGTTTTAAACATGAAGACATTAAAAGTAAAGTGATGGAGAATATTGCTAATACTAAGCAAAAGAAAGCTGGAGTAGCTATATTAATTTCAGAGAAAGCAGATTTCAGAACAAGGAAATTTATCAAAGATAAAGAGGATAATATAATTATAAAGGAGTAAATTATCTAAGGAGGCATAGCATTCCTCAACATGTTTGCACCCAACAACCATGCATCAAAATATGTAAGGCAAAAACTGATAGAATTGCAAAGAGAAATAGACAAATCTATTATACTTGCAGACTTCTACAACCCTATTTAAATAATTGATGGAGCATGTCTAACTTCTACTTTAGGAAACTAGATAAAAGAAATTTAGGCCTAAAGCAAACAGAAGAAAATAACTAGTGGAAATTAGAGCAGAAATCAGTGAAATTGAAAACAGAAAATATTAGAGTAAATCAATAAAACCAAAGGTTGGTTCTTTGAAGAGAAAAATAAAATTAGTCACATTCTAGCCAGATTAACCAAACCAAATCAAACCAAACCAAATCAAACAAAAAGCAAAAAAGCAAAACAAGAATGGAGAAGACACAAAATATCAACATTAGAAATGAAAGAGAGGTCATTCCAATTGATCCCATAGACATCAGAAAGATAATAGAAGGATATTATGAAAACCTCTGTTCCCACAAATTTGATAAATGACATATACTAATTCCTTAAAAGACACAAACTATCAAAAGTCACAGAAAAAGAAATAGATAATCTGAATAAGTTTGTATGTATTAAAGAAATTGAATCATTAATTAACAAGCTCACAAAAAATAAAACACCAGGCCCAGATGGTTTTATTGGTGACTTCTACCAGAGGTTTAAGGAAGAACTGATACCAATTCTCCTCAAGAAATTAGAAGCAGGAGCACCTCCCACCTCATTGCTTAGACAAGCATTACCCTAAAACCAAAACCAGATGAAGACATTACAAGAAAGAAAAGCTGCAGACCAGTTTCTCTCATGATCATTGATGGAAAACTCCTCAGCAAATCAAATCCAACTATGTATAATTATATACCAAGACCACGTGGGTTTTATTCCAGGAAGGTAAGGCTGGGATATTTGAAAATCAATTAATGTAATAACATCAGCATGAATACAAGTAGAAATTTTAGCAACATCATGTTTTATGGGTATTAAATACCTGATTCTACAATTTTATCATAGGCAAAAGATTTGAAAAGACCAACATCATACTGAAGAAAACCAAAGGGGAGGGCTGGTACTTCACGTCTTACTATAAAGCTACGATTATCAAGACAGAGTGGCATTTTCAAAAAATTAGACTCATAAATCAATGGAATATGATAGCCTGTACAGAAATAGACCAACACAAATATAGTCAATTGATATTTGACAAAGGAACAAAGGCAGATCGTTGGAGAAAAAATAGTCCATTCAACAAATGCTGTTGAGTAATTGCATGTCCATTTGCAAAAGAGAGAGAGAAAGCAAGTGAAAAGAATCTATCAGAGACTTATACCCTTCAAGAAATAACTTAAAACATCTTAGTAGGTCTAAATATAAAATGCAATACTATAAAACTTTTCTAATAAATTATAAAAGAAAATCTATTTAACCTTGGATTTAGCAATGATTTTTTTAAAGATACAACACCAAAAGTAAAAAAGAAAGAAAAAGTTAATAAATTAGACTTTACCAAAATTTAAAATTTCTGTTCTGCAAAAGTCACTGTTAAAAGAATCAAAAGACAAGACAACACTAGGAGTAAATATTTGTACAGCATAGCTCTAATAAAGAGCTTGTCTCCAAAGTATACAAAGAATTATTAAAGCTCAACAATAGGAAGGCAAACTAACAAACAGAAAACCCAATCAAAAATGGGCAAAAGATCTGAGCAGACACCTTACCAAAAGAAATTATACACACGGCCAATAAGCATATGAAAAGTTATTCATCATCAGTTTTCATTAGGCAATTGAAACAAGGCACCACTACACATCTATTAGAATAGCAAAAACCAACCAACCAGCCACAAAACAGACAATACCCAATGTGAGTGAGAATGTGGAGCCACAGCAACATTCATTGCTGGTGTGGATGCAAAAATGTTAGACATTTGGAAGACTGTTTGGCAGTTTCTTCAAAACTAGTATACTTTTACCACACTGTGCAGCAATCACGCTTCTAGGTATTTATCCAATTGATTCAAATACTTATCTTCATACAGAAACCTGTACACTGATGTCCGTAGCAGCTTTATTCATAGCAACCAAGATGTCCTTCAGTGGGTGAAAGGATAAACAAACTGTGATAAATTTATATGATGAAGTATTATTCAGTGATTTAAAAAATGAGCAATGATTCCCTAGCAGCAACAAGCACCCCTAGTACCCAGACCTTGCTTTCTAATACCAGCATCCAATACAAAAAATCAGCACTCCTTGGAGAAATAGCTTATTCTAGCACTTGGATAGGCAATATACAAGATCATCCTGGAGTATTTTGTGGTGCCAGAAAGTAAAGAAGTCCCCAAAACCCTAAAAACCCCAAACCCCAAAAACACAGTCGTAGGGGTATGTCAAAGGGAGATAGGAGCCAAATAAAAGCGTCCCTGATGGCCAAAGATGGAACAATCTAAGCAACAAAACAAAAGAAGTAGTGTGGGGTTATAACACAAAGTATTAAATAAATAACCAAGAGTTGATACTGACAAAAATAAATGATTAAGTAAATGAACAAATAGAGAAGAACATACAAATCTCCTCTGCAGAAACATTACAAATAATTTATGTAAATACTCTTCCCTTAAGGAGGTGAAACATAACTCCCCACTACTTAAGTGTGGGCTGTGTACTGTGACTTATTTCCACAAAGTACAGTAAGCAAAGGGGGAAAAAGGAGAAACTTTACAGCAAAGAAATCCAACAGACTCTTCTGAGTCAAATGGTCAAGTTTCACACCAACAGTAAGAAAGTACATTGATATGTACATATCCGTTATTTGACATGATGAAAAATGTCTCTTTACTACTGTGTTCTTCCTCTCCATAACCCACAAACCAGGTTTTATCATGAGAAAGATTATCAGATAAATTTCAAATAGGAGGCATTCTACAAAACACATGACCCAGCAGTACTTCTCAACGCTGTCAGGGTGATCGAAACAAGGAAAGTCTGAGAAACTGCCACGGCCAAGAGAAGCTTAAAGAATCATAACAAATACATGTAAGATGTCATCCTAAATAGGATCCTGGACCCGAAAAAAGGATATTAGGTAAAAATTAAGAAATTCTAAATAAATATGGCCTTTAGTGTATCATTATTAGTTTATTAGTTGTAACAAATCATACTAATGGAAGTTATTAATAATGGGAAACTGAACATGGGGTATGTGGAAACCTCACTACCTTCTCAGTTTTTCTACAACTCCCATACTGTTCTAAAAATAAAGTCTACTAAAACAAATCAATGTAATTTACCATATTCATGGACTAAAAAATTAAAAAATAATTTAAATAAGATGTAAAAATTTTTTCACAAAATCCAATACCCTCCCTTATATAATAAAAGCTCTTGGGAAAGTAGAAATTGAAGAAAATTTCCTCAACCTGATAAAGAGCATCTGTAAAAAACCTACTTCTAACACCATACTTAATGGTAAGACAAAATATTTTTTCCTAAGATCAAGAATAAGGCAAAGTTGTCTGCCCTTACCACTCTGTTCAACCATTTTTTCAAGTTCTAGCTAGTTCAATACGGCAAGAAAAGATATAAAAGACATCTAGATAAAACAAAATACACAAATTTGTCTTTATTCACAGATCACCTCATTACCCATATAGAAAATCCTAGGGATTCTAGAACTAATAAATGCATTTAGAATGGTTGTAGGATACAAGTTTAATATACATAAACTAATTATGTTTCTGTATTCTGGCAAAGGACAATTGGAAATTTTAAAAAAATACAATAGTGTTTACGACAGCATAAAAGGTATGAAATATTTAGGTGTAAATTTGTCAAGTTATGTGCAAGATTTTACACTGTAAACTACCAAATACTGCTGAAAGGAATTTAAAAAGACCTAAATAAATAGGTAAACTGTATTCATGAATAGGAATCATCAATATTGTTGAAAAGACAATTTTCTCTAAATTAGTCTACCTACTCAATGCAATTTCAATAAAAATCTATTCAGGCTTTTTTTGGGGGGGTAGAAATTGACAAATCAAATCTAATTGTATCAAAAGGAAAAGAGCCTAAATAGCCAAAACAACTTTGAAAGAAAAGACCAAATTTGGGGGAGTTATACTACCTGATTTCAAGACTTACTATAAAACTACAGTGATCAAGACTACTGTGTAAAAATAGATGATAGTTCTTTTGAGCAGAATGGAATGTTCAAATATAGACACATAATGACACTAACAAGAAAATGAAAAGCATTTCACAGACTGGAAAAACATATTTGCAAAACATGTGTCCAACCAAGGATCTGTATCTAGAATATATGAAAAACTTTTACAACTCACTAAGAACACAAACAAGAAGTCAATTTTAAAATGGGCAGATTTGCTCAGACACTTCGCCAGAAAAGACATGCAGATGGCAAATAAGCACAAGAAAAGTTGCTCAGCATTATTATTCATTAGAGAAATTCAAATTAAAAGTAAAAGAAGCTACCAGTATAGTCTTACTAGAATAGCTAAAATTAGAAACACTAACCAATTAGCATCTACAACTGTCATACACTGCTGATAGGTTTGTAAAATGGTACAACCGTTTTTAAAAAGAGTTTGGTAGTTCTAAAAAGTGAATCACATAACCTAGCCATTCTATTTCTGGGTATTTATTCAAGAGAAATTAAAGCATATTTCTGTATAGAAAATGAGTTCATAAATGTTAATAGCCTTATTTGTAGTAGCCAAAAACTGAAAATAACCCAAATGTTTATCAACAAGCAAATAAATAATTAAATTCAGGTATATCCAAACAATGGAATATTCTCAATAAGAAGAAATGAGCTGATAAATACTACAGAATTGATGAATCCCAAAATTATTATGCTTAGTGAAAGATGTCAGAATACATACTGCATAATTGCATTTATTTAAAATTTTGGAAAATAGAAAAAAATCTATAGGGTTAGAAATCAGATCACTGGTTGCCTGTGGGGTGGATGGGGTTTGAGAGGGTGGGAGGAAGGGCTTACAAAGAGGCTGGAGGAAACTTTTGGGGATATGGATGTGTCATCTTGACTGTGCTGATAGTTTCATGGATTTGTATACATACATCAAAACTTATCAAGTTGTATAATTTAAATATGTGCAGTTTTTGTGTCAATTATTCTTGACAAAGGTTTAAAGAAAAAAATAGAAGTGAGGTTTGTTTTTGTAAAGGTTTATTACCAGTTTGAATTGCTTTTACTCACCTCTGTTTTAGACTACGACCCCTTTGAAGTCAGTAACGCATTCTATTTTTGCACTAAGTGATTACTGAATGCATATGTAAGATGAAAATTAGCAAAAATCAATAAATGACTACATATTACTGAGCACATAGTGTGTAGGAAGATCTTTGGGAAATTTCTTCCAGTCTTATGTGAGGTATTGTGTCTTGGTAAATGAGAAAAGAAAAAGAAAAGCCAGGTTTATTTATAAATTTATAAATGTACACCAGAATAAAATTAGCAAAATATCCATGTTGTATTAATCTGGAAAACCTGACCATAGTTATATTTTTAATTCCTAATGTTAACAAGAGTGTTTCTCAATACAGTTGATTCTTCCTTGAAATGAGAATGTGTCTTAGATTAAATAAACCAACGTTAAGTAAGACCCTACTTCTGATGTAATCATGCTGAATGGGGTTGGTCAAGGTTAGGGGACCCCTAGGAGACTCAATATGAGCAATATGAATATTTTCATTTGGGTCTAGGAGTTGTTTCTCTTTATTTGGTGGACCTAAATAATAGGCCTTTTTATTTATTTTCTTTAAGATCCTAGAGTTCAGCACCTGATATGATTGATGGATATAGTTGTAACTAATAAAACTTAGAATAAGCCCCCGCTCTATGTCCACCCCCTCACACACATTAATTTCTCTAGATACCTCTCAGAAACACAAATGTTGTGCTTTGTGTTATGGGGGATATGAAGGTGGTACTGTCAGAAGTACTTCATGGTCTAAATAGGAAGAAAAAAATATCAAATTATGACAAAGGTAGCCAAACCACCAGGAAGTGGTAAATACCAAAACAGTAAGGAAAACAGAGTTCACAGGAAGTATCTGCCTTTTGGCCAGAGAAATTTGAGAAAAAAGACGGTATTTTAGATCAATCAAATAGAATTACGACAGGCTAAGGGGGGGACAAAGGCCACTGAGAGGTGAGAGAATAAGGGTGAGATGAGGAAATAGGATGGGACAGAAAAAATAATTTAACAAAAGTAAGCAAATCAATGGAATAAAGCTAAACATGACATTCAGCCAAGCATCAAAACATGATATGGAGGGAAAAACAATTTTAAAAACTGACTGAATGATTTCCTTTTCTTCAAACCAGCCTTTATATATATAGTATTTTTTTAATTTCATAGGTTATATTTTGAATACTAATGTCACATTTCTCTAAACTTTAATTTGTGAAGCATAATCCAGAGGGTGGAGCTGATGATACTTTAAAACTCTGTTCAAAAACTGAATTCTATTTGAGATGACTTTCAGTAAATTTAGTTAAGGAATGGGTTATGTCTGATGATACAATAATTCTTTACATTATTATTTTTGTGTATATATATGTATGTGTGTGTTTATATACTAGGACTGGATTTTTCAACTATATACAGACATAGGGCCGTTAATCAGATTGACTAGTTGATTTTTGGTTCGTGCTATGACTGAATCATATATAATAACCCAATTCAAAGAAGAACCCTGGCATGAGTGTAAAATAAATTATAAAAAATTAGCTACATAAGATATCTGAATCAGATCATGGTGAACTGTCCTTGGGCAGCTGAAGAAGTCTAAGCCTATCCAACAATGCACAGTTCCCAGGGAACCTCCTCAGCTGAAGGGAGAGGGCGAGGTGAGATAATTTGACTACCAAGGCAGAACAGGCTGCTTCTGTGAAACTTGGAATCATGTTTGCATCATTTGTCTGAAATTATCTTCCTGTAGCCATTACTCTTTGAAACACAATGCCACAACAGCAAGATTTGGGGGGTATTCTTTCACTAGAGTACCCTTAAAAATGGAAACAAAATTGAACAGTGCTTGCATTTCACAAGGAATTCTACATTTCCCATGGGTGCACTAAGCTCGGAAACATGTTCAGAGAAAAACACTTCTCTCTTCTAGTACAAAGGATGTAAATTATAACAAATCAAATGGAGTGGGGATGACAAGGTCACTTCAAAGTACTTCTGTGATTAAATAATCTATATTGAAATTGTATTGTGCCAGATTTTAGTAACTGACACCTTGAGTGAAAAGTGTTTTATTCCTGTAAAACTTCTCTGCAAAGAAAGCATGCTAAAAGATTGTAGTTTGGTGCTTCACTCTTTAGAGAATACTAGAATAAGATGCACACTTATACATGAAAGGAATTTGTATAATTTGAGAGCAAAGGGATCTTAGAGATCATCTAGTTCAGTCATTTTGTTTCACAAATGAGGAGATGGGCCTTGAGGTCAAGATGAGATTGATGTTTAAGAAAGATGAGTCTGGCAGCATGGACATAGCAGTTGTAGGCATAGTCTCAGGGGTTGGTCTGGGTAGGCCTGGGTCAGACTGGGTTGTTTTCTCCGGTGGTTGGAAGTGCATGTCATAGAAGGATAACTGTGAATTGGAGCTCAGGTTAAGACAAAGCGGGCAGAGTCTGGCATCAGTTCCCTAAAAAAAAAACAATGAAAAAATATGCCACAGATGAGATAAGCAGCATTGTGGGAAATAAACTCTAAGACAAGAAGAGGTTATAGGATGAAGCCAGTGTCTATAAAGTAAGAATAACAAGGACTCACTGGTTTTGCCTGTGATGTAGCAGAGGGCTTGACATTCAGTCTGGATGCTCAGTTAGAATGCAAAAGATCAGTGCAAAGAAGACTGAATAAACTCAAGTGATATTGAGGCCTTGGAAAAAACCTGATAAACTCTCACTGGTTCATTTAGCTCTTCTTTTTCTGGATTCATAGAAACCACTCCCTATTATCACTTTCCTATTGGGGGCATTTTTAGCTATAGCTTTCTGAGAGGCCTTGTAATCCCAGAAAGGGATGTGTGAGCTTAGAAGTAAACGAAGTGACATTTGATTCCTGGTTTTCATGCTGACCAGACAAATGACCTTGGACAAATGAAAATCCTCTTTGAGCTTAAGTTTTTTCATCTTCAAAATGGAGATGACAGTGCCCTCTAATTCAAAGGATTGTTTTGAGAATAATATATCTAATATTCCAAGCACAGAATATGCCTTCAATAAATAGTGTTTACAATAATGCTAGATTTGTTTCACAAAATTATATCTTTTATAGAATATACCCTACTTTTGCTCTTCCTGAGAATAGTCTGACTCATCTACTAAGTGTTGAACTTATAATTTGACTCTCAGGGTGATATCATTGTCTACAAGTTCTGGGGGCATTTTACTGTATTATTTTACTAAGTACATGGCTATAAATTATAGAGTGAACAGTTTAATCCTAGGGTTTGGCAAATGTATGATTCTTTAATCAGAATGGCTCTTAGTTTTTGCAGTCCAATAACTGATGTGTGCACTTGATGACCGGATACTTAGAGAATGTAAGAAACCAGCCAAAAAGGAAGAGTCAAAGGGCCATGTTCCTATGAAAAACACTAGGGATGGTTAAATCCCCATGTAACCAACCAGCCCCAGAATCCAGAGAATTTATTCCTAGACAACAAAAGAAATGGATTATAATTGTATCTGCACATTTCCCTGTAGCATTTTGAAAATAAAGGAAAATTATGAAGAATATTAGTCAATGATTATCCTAAAATTTTAGTATTCCTTTCAATGGATTCACGATCTTTCAGTTTTGCTGTCTCTTTTTCCTTTGTCTTAAGTTTCTAAACCTGCTATATGAACAATTATTGACAATCCAAATGATAATCAATGTCTTTGTGAACACAATAGAATAAAATCATTGGACAAGAGCCAAGAGGGATTATTTAATCCAACATTTCAATTTATAAAGAAGAAATAAAGCCTGTAAAGTTATTTACTATGATAATATGCCGTGATTCCTAGATTTTTAGATTTCATAGGCCAGAACATTTTAACCAGTTTGAGAAGTGGGTATAAAATTGTTTTATTAGTGGTGTTTGTTCTTTGGGTTTATCATCTAATATCATTATATATTCATCCTAGGTGGCCACCAACTGTTGTTTAGGTGTTTGGGAACTACTATTATCGTCCCTGAATAAACTTTTGAATTAAGCTTCACTAATAAAAGGAAGCATCTTTCATACAGTTGGACCTCATCGGGACATGTTGAAACTTTATTCTCATGTAGGCTGAAACTGAGAAGGGCCACTCACAGTGGGCTACATTGACTGAGAACACAGTCATCTGGAATAAAAGAAATCCTGGATTAGAATCAGGAAAGATAATATCTGTATGACTCTATTTGTTTATATGGTCATGACTAGACGAAAAAAACTCAGCTCTATGGCCTTTGACAAGTCATATTACCTTTTTGAACCTAAATTCCATCATTTATAATATAAAAGAAAACCACCTGAAGATAAAAACCATCAACTCTAGGAAATTCAAGGCTCTGCATAGTGAACAAAAGTAGGCAGAGTCTGAAGAGATGTTGACATTTGGATGAGGGTGATGACATGGCATGAATTTCCTATTTTTTTGTTGCTTTTATCCCAAGAGTAAGATGCGGTCAGCATATAGACATGGGGCAGCTAATATTTCTATAGAAATCTTTTGTATTTCTGGCATGAGTAACCAAAAGACAGAAATGGGGCAACCGCAGCCTTTACAAAGGGTGAGGAAAGTCCTGGAATAGAAAGAGCCAAAGGAGATAAGTAACACATTCTGTGTATACAATCTGTGCAAATCTCTAACTGACCCTTGAACCATATATTCACAGGGAAGTTTGCAAACGGCCCAGCTGCCAATAAAAATATTTGAGTTGCTGCCCAAGAGAGTTTTAGTTTGAGACAAGTCAAATTACTCACTAAAACAACAAAAACAAAAATCAATAATCTATGCAAGAACATAACATAATCCAACATCTCCACAAAAGCACTCACAATATCTAGAATACAATTCAAAATTTAAAAATCTGGAAAATATGATTCATTTTCAGTAAAGAAGATAATTAATGGAAATTTATACCATGAGAATGAATGATCAAGCTGTAGGGATTTATAGGCAAGGATTTAAAAGCACTTATTACAGTTGGTGCTCAATAATATAAAGGAATGTAAGCTCATAAATAATGAAAAGATATAAAATAAAGGTATTAATTCATTTGTTCTGTCTATGGCTATTTTTTCAATGATATCTATGTAGAGATATCTTCTTGTCTTCTTAGAGTTTATAGTCTAATAGTAGAATAATTGTCCAGGTATAATGCCACTTTAGCTGTACTGTTTGTTCTGTAAATGGGTGATTCCAAGAATATAGAATGGAGGAGAGTTCTTAATAAGTACAAGTATACCCAGATATTACTGCTTTGAACAATAAGGACCCAATTGAATTATTGTCCCTTTGAACAATAAGGACAGAAATATTATTTTGACTTCAAAATTTCTTCAGGCATAGCCCACAAAGGCAACTAAGTGATAAAGTCAGATCATGACACATATTGACAGATAATAAGAATCACAGCAGTGATGACTGGTAACAGTAATAGCACATGTTGGTATGTCATTTAGTTTACAAAATGGTTTGCAAGTACTGTTATAAAATTTAAGCCTCCCAACTACACTGTAAAACAGAGTGGCAAATATTTACATTCTGAGGGTCCATTCAGAAGTGAAAATAGGGTGAGTATATTCATATGGATTTTTTCCTTTTCGAAGACAGAACTATATTAAATAAATTGCAGGCATTCACTCCAATCTCTATTTCTAGTGAGCTCTCAGTAGCAATCTAAATTTTATAGGAGGGAAACCAGCTTTACCTGCTACAAAAGCAACAATGAACATTTGGGATTATCAAATCATTCTGGCAACTGTCTTTTCCAGCAACCTATCTTAAGAATGAGTAGCTCGGTGATAATTAGAGAATGAAACACACACCCAGCTTCACATTTCAATGCTCCTTCCCAATTAGAATGGCATTAGAGTGAAAGTGTAGCCATATAATTATATAAAGAATAGATCTAATTTTCTCAATGTCACTGCAATATCACCTTTTGGGACTAACAGCACTGAATGATTATGCATATCATTTGGTAATTGTATTTTTATTCATTCCACACTGGGAGCTGATTTTTAAAAGTGGACATGCAATTAGATTATAAATGAACACACATCAACCAGTCCTCAGAAGATAGCAAAGTGTCAGCATGAACCCAGCTCCATTTTCACTACTGTCAGTAGCGGTGTTTGTGGCTTGTCAACACTCGGCAGTGATGGACATAGTGAGGGATTCTGAGCTTGGCCTTTAATAATAAAAAAGAAAGAAAATGACTGAGAAACTCTGAACTCAGGGAGAGTGGCCTTCACAAACCAGGAGCTTGACTAGCTGTTATATGTAACTTAAAAACAAGCTGTGTTAGAGGATCAAGACTAAATGCCCACCATGGCTGTGAGATACTACTCTTTGAGAGCTGCAGAGAATGTGTATTGCTAGCGAAGAGCCTATCATTCTGTCTCACAGGCTGCAAAACAGATAATCCCTGAGGAAAAAAAGAGCTCTGAAGTGCCAGTTAATCATAGTATATATTGCTGGAAATATTTCAGGTCAGGAGTGGAAATTTATACAGCCATCTGCATTTAAATAGCAGTTTCTAAAAGTAAGATGTATAGAAGAATGTGAAGTTGAGGCTGTAAGTTACGGCTTCAAGACCTTCTGAATACTACTGAACTCTCTAATGCACAATCATAAATTTTAATAAATACAATTATTTGGTGTGCAGTTGAAGTCTCATTATCATACTAACCAAAGGCAAATTTGTGGACCAGTTCTCATCCTTGGACTTGGTTGGGAGCAATCTTAGGACATTTAAATGAGGGCATTTTTCACATGGGACAAATAATGAAAAATAATTTTGATTTTCCTGTGCTAATAACATAGCAGTTAACAACCACACTCCTCCTCATTATGATGGAGTATTCACTTCATGGAATGGAAATGTCTGTCAAAAATTCCATTCGCATTTCCAGAGTTGTTGATGCAGGCTGATGAAATGCATCATTCCTAGATAAGACCTCGGCCAGAAATGAAAGTCTACAATATTTTCTGTAAGTTTTTGTGAAGGCTTACTGGACTCTCTGTAAAGTTCCAAACATCAACATGTAGATGGGCTGTGACTGTGTCTGTACATGAAAAATTGATGTTTTGAGTCATTGCCTTAGAGTGTCTTTCCCTTCCCAGAGGAACATGGCCTGTGGTACTGGATGCAGCACTAGGGTGTGTAGGATTGGGATCTTCTACTGCCCTGGCTGTAATGGGTGGGCTCAATAGACACCAACCAAATGGCTGTCTCTGGGGAGATTTGCAAATTAACTCCATAGAAATCATTCACTCAGATCAACACTCTTTGGACCCCAGGTAGGGCAGACAAATAGAAATATGAGATAATGGTATACAACAATGGCAAAACCAATGACTGTCAGAGAATTTGAAGCATAAGTTGGGAGGGAGAGCTTGGGAAATTCCTGACATGGAAAGAATAGGTCAAGCCATTTATTCTCTTATGAACTTCTCTTCCTCACTGTTCACCCAATTTAGCACTCCACCCAATGTATTACAGTTGGTTATATCAAGGATGGTCTCATCTGATATATACTATGTATGTCTTAAAGAAAGGATTATCATTAATACTTCTGTACCCATTAGTTAGGCAAAAATTAGGGGCTCAATAAATATTTTGAAAATCTTTTAAAATTAGTTAATGGTTTCCTATTGCACTTAGAATATGACCCAAATTTCTTACTAGGGACTATGATGTGAGTCATTCCTTCCTCTCTAATGTTATCTTAACTTGCCATCTATCTTGATAGAGCAATACACTTTAGCTAAAATAGCTTTTTTCAGTTTCCTGAAAGTCCTGAAGTCTTTGCAAACTATTCATTTTGCCTGGACTTCCCTTTCCTTCCTTTCTTCATATAGCTGGGCTTTTTTGTTTGTTTTATGTTTTTATTTTTCTTATCTTTAAGTTTCCAGCTTAAATAATACTGCTATAGAAAGGTTTCCAGGCCATGAAGTATAACATGTAAACTCTGTGTTATTCTATTTCATAGCACTGAGTTTTTACCACTTGAGAGTGATTAACCAACCCTGTTTGCCCAAGACAGAGAGGTTTTCTGGTATGCAGGTCTTCTGGTACTAAAAGTAGAATAGTAATAGGCAAACCAGGATAGTTGGTTACTCTACTCATAGAACTTACTTAATGAGAACCATATTGAATTATATTTTGGTTTGCTTATTTGTGGAATATTTATTTCCTCTATTAAGCATTAAGGTCCATGGAGTGGGGTACCATGTCTATTTTGCTCATAATGTGTACCCTACACCTCTCATACAGCTAGGCACATGGTGCTCAATAAATATTGAATGAATGAATAATAAATAAATGAATCAACAAACTAGATGGTGGGAGTTCAGAACAAGAAATTTACATTTGGAGTGAGCTATACAAAGTTGTAGTTGTGAAATATAGAGAGCTGTTTGAGTTCTATAAGGAAGTGGAGGAGAGAGCTATAGACACTTTGTTCCTCTACATAGGTGGTGGGAAGAGGGGACATGGTCAGGAGAGAGAATAGTGATCAGACTATAGGATAACCAAAACAGATTATGCTACAGAAACCAAAGAAGTCATTTTAAGAATGAAGTTGCCTCTAGGTTTCTTTAACTTTTATACAAAGGTTCAGGGACCATGCATTTTAAAGGCATGTTTCTCAGCAAAGTTTGATGGTTTATAAAGAAACCATAATGGCCATAAAGGGTATCTAGTTGGGTACAATTACTTTCCTTGAGAAACAATGATTTGACAATTGTGTTAAATCAAGCAATGATTTATAAAAGAAGATGAAGACATCATCATCCATCTATCAATATATCCAATCTAGCTATTAATATAATATATGAGAGGCAATAGGAGTGTCATAACTATGAACATCTTCACATTTGCGCCATGAAAAAATATCCCCAAATTTTCAAAAATTATCATACATGAGAAAATTTTGAGTTAGAGTAGAAAGCAGAGGATACAATATAGTGCTTAGATTTATAGTAATATCAGTCCACATCTAAGCTGTAATTTTTTCTTCCTGCAGGGCTTGGGTCTTAGTGAGAGAAGTAGGGCTATAAGGAACTTCAAATGCCCTCTAGACCCATTAATTCCCCAAGTGTAGACATTACAAAACTCTACCATAAAATGTCCTGAAAAAAGATTCCATTGTCAAAACCATTTGGAAAATTTTGCATTGCATTTGTGGATTTTTAATATGCATGTGATAAGGATGACATTCTAAGAGATTTATCTACTTTCTTTCTATTCTGTAGCTTACCATTTCTCATTAAATCAGGGCCTATGCTCAGAGTCTGAGGGAGAATTGTGAAGGGTAGAAAGCAGAAATAACCCAGAAAGAGAGGGAGGCTTGGAGTTATTGTCAAAATGTGAAAGGAGACTAATTTCCCTGTGAATTCACTGAAATTCTAGAAGGTGGCAAAAGGCAGTGGTGTTGGTGGACACATTTAGAGAAGTCTAGAGGTCCTAGAAGAAAGCAAGCCTGTACCATATTTCCTGAATAGAGATGATGTTATGGTAAGAGAAGAAGAAACGGCTGTGGGTATGTCCAGGTAAATGGAACCATATAGTCTTACAAATGTTTTCCTGCTGCAAGCATGACGCAGAGAACCATGGAACTAGTCATGTAGGCCAGAGGTTGGCAAACTGTAGTCTGTGGCCCAAATCTAGTCCTCCTGTCAATAAACATATTAAAATAGTATTTTCTGAAGTTACTTAATCATGAATTTTTTTGTTGTTATACCCATTAATGTCCCACGAAAGTACTTTTTAAAGAACACACTTTGGAAAATGATGCTATAGTCCACTCTTCTCATTTTATAGGGGAAAAGGCTGAGAGTCAAAGACTGGTAACTTGGACACTATCATACAACTGGTAAATAGTAGAACCTGAACCTAATACTTCTGACTCCATTGCTTCCCCTAGTGTATTTTTAAGCCTATACAAACCAATTTGGTTTTATCAATCAGAAATCTGTCAGGGGTGAGGGGGGAGGTTGGTCAACAGGTACAAAGCTAGAGTTAGATGGGAGTAATAAGTTCTGAGCCTATCACTTAACAGGCACAGTAGGGTGATTTTGTTGACAATAATGTATATTTCAAAATAGCTGAAAGGGAGGGTTTTGAATGTTCTTACTATAAGAAATTATACATGTTTGAGATGATGGATTTGCTAATTATCCTAATTTGGTCATTATACAATCTATACATGTATCAAAATGTCACATTGTACCCCATAAGTACATATAATTAGTATGTGCCAATTAATAATAAAACTTAAAATCTGTCAAAATCAGGCATTTGAAAGATGCAATAGAATTTCTGGGGTGATTTGACCAGGTTATTGACTGGCAAATCAAAGCTTTGTGTTTTTCATGGACTGTATCAAAACTCACAAGCCATAGGATTTAGAGTCCACATTTTACAATTTTTTAAAACAATTTTGAACAAATTGATCAGTCAATCCAATCTAAAACAAAGTTCTGTTAAACAATACATTGGATTGAATTTTGATGGAATTGACCATCTGTTTATACTGTCAAGCCAATTCATGTTGTGTCTAGAGAACAGTCCGAAATAATTTTTGAAAGTAAACACAAAATTTTTTTAAAGTGAAGTGAAAATTAGATTTTCTGATCAAGTAGAAAAGTATAGACTTGGTCAATCTGTCTTCAAAACCATCCCTTTGCTGAATTAGCAAATTGGTTACTGTCATCAGTTTCAGCCTCTGTCAATTTCAGCAGCCTGGAATAGTCACACAAGCACATCAATTCCAGCCCTAGAAGCTGGTCTCTTTTAAAACTGACAGAACTAAAATGAAGGAAAGCCAAAGTGTCAGGTTCTCTAGAGGCTTTGGGAAGCAGTTGATATTGAGTGACCTCTTTAGTGGGCCTGTCATTCCAGGACCTTGCTCCTGCTGGCTTGATGCTGTTGGCTTCACACCAAGTTGCTATCCCTAGGATCCTGTAATGAGGGGTGGTCCAAAGGGGCCACATATCCTCAAATTTAGGGCTTAAAGTCAAGTAGAGTTCAGAGTCAAATTGGCATGGTACAAAGTGAGATGGTTTCAGAATTTGAAATGAGAGTTCTGAGGCAATCACTTAACAGGCAGTGAAGTCATTTAACTTTTTGAGGCTCTTTTATGATCTACAATGAGTAGTTATATCTGGGGGGTGCTACTTAGTAATAATAACAATAATATTGGTTAAAATATATTGAGCATAGTCTTTTCCATGCCATTATCCTATTTAATCTTTGATCAACCTTAAATGATAATTAAGAGAAAACTAAGCAACAGAGAGGTTAAGTAATTTTACCGATGTGACATAGTAAATGTTCACTCACAGATTTGTTAGGGATTAAATACAATATTAAATAATTCTTAAAATTCTAAAGTGCTATGAACTTTAGGTATTATTATCATTAGTTATCATAATTCCCACAGGATTCCGTGTAGCCACTTTTTTACTTCAACATAAAAAGTATAGCACTACTAGTCTGTAAATAGCCATTGTACTCCAGCCTGGGAAGCATAACAAGGCCCTGGCTCTTAAAAAAAATATTGTCTTGTATAATCCTATTTAGTAAATATGCTCATACTTGACGTAGTAGAGATGTGAATAAAAGAGTGATCTGATCCAAGTTAAACATTCTGCATTATAAAAATGTAAATCTTTATTCCAAACACCTGGGATAAGAACCACAAGGCATCCAGGGATAATTTTAATCTTTCTGGCTATGGCCTGTGAAAAGGCTAAAACCCACTCTAGTCTGGCTAAAATATTTTCATTTCCATCATCTCTTTTTGAAATTGACTTCAAGACCAAGGCTGTAAACACCTGCCTATTGTCTGTCCTGGGACGCCAAATGTCCCTAGATGCCATTCGGTGATATCTGTCATATCACTGTCAACATGGATGTATGCCACTCCTCCTCCTTCTTCTCCTCCTCCTTCTTCTCTTTCTCCTTCTTCTCATTTCATGTAGAATTTTTTTAGGCATCTTAAGAAGTTTAAGGCTGTTACAGAGGGTGCTAAAGAAGACACGTAAGAATAGAAAGGTGCTAAAGACTACCTCTTCTCTTTTGGGTCTTCTCTTGTCCCCCTTCCTTCTTTTCTTCCCACTTTATTTATCTCCTTCCTTTCTTCTTGTTTTTTTCTTTCCACAAATATTTACTGTAATTAGTATTTTGCTAAGTGCTGAGTATACAATAGTAAGCAAGATACACCCATCTCTTTCCTTGTGTCACTTAGAATTTAGTGAGGTTTGACAGATGTTAAATGAAAAATGTTTATACATGGCAATGTGATAAGTGCTATGCAGAAAAAATACAGAATTTTTTGAGATAAAATAGCATGTCCCTTACCTAGATTAGGAAATGAGAAAGGCTAGCATTGAGTCCTTAGATTATTAACACTCCTTTGATGTGTACATAGTTTCCAACATTTTAACATAAGTGCCAGTCCATGCTCATCTTCCTCTCTTTGACGACTATACATAACGAGTGGGATAGCCAGCTTTGGCTTTCCAATTCAGATGTGAAAGTAGAAAGAAAAAGTAATAAAATCTACCATTTATTAATCCCCTTGTCTTGATTGTGTGAACAGCTGAGGCTAATATACAACTTGGCGATTCAGTTAGTTTACTGGACAAAGATCTGAAAAGAGCTAATCTTATTGACTGTACAAATTTCATTTAAAAGCTCTGTTTCTATTTCAGTCTCATTTTGAGGTTTCACAAGGGACAGTGTACAGAATTAGAACACAAACTCACTCAAGATTAAGAAGAAAGGAAAAGAGAAGAAAAAGAAAAAAAAAGGAAAGGAGAGAGAGAAGAGAAGAGAAAAGAAGAAAAGAAAAAAGAAGACAAAAGAAAAGTAAAGAAAAGAAAGAGAAACCAGCTTGACAAATGACAAAGCACCAGAGTATCAGGGTTTACCATACCTAAAGTGCTATGTCTGTATAAACTGACCCACCAATTCAGGTGGCCACTTTATGATTTGGCAGTTTTTTCTCTGAAAGCAGAGAGGTGAGTGTACTCTCAGCCTTTCTGAGACTCTCATTTGTTTGAGAGCTAATTTGTTACCTTGAGAATTCTTTTCATCAGTATCTATTTCCTTCCATCCCCCACACTGAGAGCCCGTGGCCCTTGGTCATCTTAATGTATTCATGGCATCTGTAGTCAAATAATTTATTCATGCACTGAAATCACTAATCCCAGTTTGGGGTGGAGAAATGTTTACTTGGTCACTCACACTCTGTTAAGCTGAGGCATTGAAGAGAGAGTCACTCACAGCTGTCCTTCCCCATACAACTTTTGGAGCCGTGCATTGTAAGCCATTTTATCAAAGAGCCACGGGTAGCAGTCTGTGAGGACGTACTGGGAATCAGCTAATGGACAGAAAGTACCTGCTCCGACACATTAATTCCCTTCCCTGTCAGCCTGCATCATTGTAGAGCATGCATGATGGGAAGCAAGGTCCCGTCACACCCTGGCACCTGCTGCTTCTCCATCTGCCGAGCGCAATAGCTCCTTTGATTGCCCATTTTTCAGCCTAATGGCTTATTCCTTTTCTCTTTGTAAAGTTTTTTACATTTTTTATTGTGATTTTAATAGTCATTTAAAAAATGTTCTCTTCTCTGTTGGGTATACCAAAGATGTTGATAAAAGAATAACATAAATAATATTCTAAACCATGCTCAGATTGAGATCGCTCCAAGAGTTGCATTTCACTGTTTAGTCTGATAAAGTTGTCATGGCGATAATGTCCCCTGAGAATAAAAGTGCCATGTGCGTGGCTGATGAAAGGAAATAGCTCAGATGGTACACAAACTGGTAAATATTGAACCTATATGCTATTCTACTGGCCATATTTTTGTTTTGCTTTTGTTTTCTGCTTGGCTTTTTTTTAAAGGTATGCTATGCTCGATTATTAGAAATAATCTCATGATTCACATTTCCCACCCCCTCTCTCTTTCTCATACTGAGATTTATATTCTTAAAATCCCTTGGAATAAATATTGGCAGTGCTCCCACACTGGCCTTTGGATTCTGTCTAAAGCCGTTGATTTGGCTGGATTAGTCAAAGTAGCAGATCATTATTACATATTGAACATCTGTCATAAATGGCACTAACAATTATCAGATACATTTTATATCATGAATATTTGGATTTGAGTTACTTAAGAAGAACTTCCTACAAATCTTAGTAGATAGCACTATCTATTTTTCCTCCAGACAAGAAACAAAATGAGACCCCTTTCTTTTTTATTTCAGCATATTACAGGGGTACAAATGTTTAGGTTACATATATTGCCTTTGCCCCGCCTGAGTCAGAGCTTCAAGCATGTCCATCCCCCAGACGGTGTGCACCGCACCCATTAGTTGTTTATATGCCCATCTCCTCCTCCCCCCACACCTGTCTGACACCCAGTGAATGTTACTACTATATGTGCACATAAGTGTTGCTC
>CAUYRT010007511.1:0-23097 GCA_963574885.1 Lepilemur ruficaudatus
TTACAGATATTTGACTCAGTCACTCCCTTTAACAACCTTATAAGACTCCAGTTTGCAGATGAGCTAAATGAAGCTCAGAGAGATAAGGTGACTTGTCCTAAGTCACATTTAGTGAGTGGCCTTTCCTAATCGGGTTCCCACCCCCCTTTTTTTTTTTTTTTTTTTTTTTTTTTTACCATTTTTGCCCTGGGCCTGGATTGTTTTCCTCTGTACTAGTCACTCTGGCCTTTTATCATCCTTCTTCAGTTCTTCCTGCCACAGGGCCTTTGCTCATGCTACTTCCTCTGCCTGGTTTGCTCTCCTTCCTCTTCCTGCCCACTTAATTTCTATGCTTCCTTCAAAGCTCGGCTCAATACTGACTCCCTTGGAGAGCTGACGAGGTCCAACCCCCAGGACAGGCAGACTCTCACTCAACTGCGTGACCTATGCGTAGAGCATATCACAGTAGCAGCTTCATGTTGCATATGTGATTTGTTTCTAACCCACCACTGTGAAGGGCTCCCTATGTGCCAGTCACTGTTCTGAGGTCTTTACCTTTATGACTCACATAATCTTTAAAAGGTCCTAACGAGGCAGGCCCTGCTGTCATTCTCATTTTGCGCATTTGGTGTGAGCTGCAGAGAGAGCAGTGGGTGCGACAGGAGGGTGGTGCAAGGCACTCACCTATTTCGGGGCTATAGCAGTCCTATTGGAAAAGGGGCCTGTGTTCTTCAGAGTTAAGCAGACCTAGGGCCAAATCCCGGCCCCACCATCTTTGAGCCCAGTGACCTGGGCAAATCGGGTTGCCTGTCTGAGCTTCAGTTTCCCCATCTGTGGCACCACCATTTCTTAGTTGTATGTCCTTGCAAATCAGTTTTCATCTCTAATCTCAATTGTGTCATCTGTAAAGATGGGGTTGGTCTGAGGCTTAAGAAAGGTAGTGCAGGTGCCGTGGTGCATGGTCCTGTCTCGAGGTGAGTTCCCCAGGAAGCAGACCTGGAGATGGAGACTAGTGAGCAGGAAGTTTATAGAGAGTGCTCTCAGGATCAACACGGTGGGGATGGGAAGGAAGCAGGATTGGGCAGTGGGAGATGCTGGGCTGCGATGCAGTCTCCACGAAGGTCTCAGCCGACCACAACGGGCGCTCTGCAGTAGTGATGACCTTCAATGTTGTCCCAGATTGGGGTAAGGGAGCTGAATCTTTATTCCCTCTGCATTGGATGCAGACTACTTTCCAGAAAGGAGCTTGTTCTGGGGCTGGACAGCTCTCTTCAGCCAAGGGCAGTCTCTGGAGAGGGCTGACAGCTGGCAGCTCTCTGAGCAGCTGGAAGTGGAGAAATAAGTCCTACAGTTCTGAAGAGGAACGTGGGTGGCCCATCACGGGTCCTACCACAGTGCGGGACACCAAGCACGGGCTTAATAAATATTATTTGTCATTGTCATCATTCAATGAATTCGTTTGACAGATGTGGAAACTGAGGCCCAGAGAAGGAACGTAATGTGCCCAGGACCACCTGGCAAGCAAGTGGGAGACCCAGGGCAGCAGCCCCTAGCTTTCTGACTCCAGAACTTTAACCAGCACATCTTGCTGCCTCTAAACTTTGTAAACTTCCATGAATGTGTGAGCAGTTAATATCGTTAAGGAGGAAAGAAGGTGTGGTTGATTTTCTTAAGACTTCACGGTTAGAAGCTACTGTGGTGTGAATGTTTGTTCCTTCCAAAACTCATGTCAAAAGTGGATTGCTGTGGTAACAGTTTGGTCACAGTATTGGGGGAGGGGATTAGGCCATGAGGGCTCTACCCTCACGGGTGGGATTAAAGCCCTCATAAAAGAGCAGGTTTGGGCTGAGCACAGTGGTTCACACCTGTACTCCCAGTGCTTTGGGAGGCCAAGGTGGGAGGATCACTGGAGCCCAGGAGTTCAAGACCAGCCTGGACAATGTAATGAGACCCTGTCTCTACAAAAAATAATAAAAAAAATCAGCTGGGCAAGGTGGTGCGCACTTGTAGCCTTAGCTATTCGCGAGGATCTCTTGAGTCCAGGAGTTCAAGGTTCCAGCCTGAGCAACAGAGTGAGACCCTATCTCTTAAAAAAAAAAAAAGGAGCGAGTTTGGCCCCTTTCACCTCTTGGCCCTCCTGCCTTCTGCCATGTGAGGATCCAGCCTTCCTTTTCTTCGGGAGAATGTGGCGTGCAAAGTGTCGTCTTGGAGGAAGAGAATGGCCTCACCACACGAGCTGGTGCCTTGACCTTAGACTTCCCAGCCTCCAGAGCTGTTAGCCAGCACATTTCTGTTGGGTATCTGTTAGCCAGCCTCGGGTGGTGTCACAGCAGCACAAATGGTCTAAGACAGTGGCAGAGCCAGGCTTATGACCAGATGATTGTATAATTTATTGTCTAAACCTGGACACTATGAGTAAAAGGGAGCACTATTTAAAAATAAAATTTTGATGTTGGGATAATTTTAGATTTATAAAGTTGCAAAGATAGTACAAAAAGTTCCCACGTACTCTCTACCCCTCATGATAACATCTTACATTACCATAATGCATTTGTCAAAACAAACATTGGTGCATTACCGTTCACTGACCTCCAGACTGTACTTGGATTTCACTAGTTTTTCCATGAATGTCCTTTTGCTATTCCAGGATCCCATGTCAGATCCCACATTGCATTAAGTTATCAGGTCTCCTTGGTCTCCTCTGGGCTGTGATAGTTTCTCATTTTTTCCTTTTTTTTTTTTATGACTTGGACAGTTTTGAAGATTACTGGTCAGATATTTTGTAGAATGCCCCTCAATTTGGGTTTGTCTGATATGTTTCTTTTCTCTTTTTTTTCCCTTTGTCAAAATAGGGTCTCACTCTGCTACCCAGGCTGGAGTGTAGTGGCACGATCATAGCTCACTGCAGCCTCAAACTCCTGGGCTCAGGCAATCCTCCCACTTCAGCCTCCCAGGTAGCCGGGACTACAGACATACGCCACCATGCCCAGCTAATTAAAAAAATTTTTTTTCTGTAGAGATGGGGTCTTGCTGTATTGCCCCGGCTGGTCTCAAACTCCTGGGCTCAAGCAGCTCTCCCACCTCAGCCTCCCAAAGTGCTAGGATTACAGGTGTGAGCCACCCTGCCTGGCCCTGATATGTTTTCTATAATTAGACTGAGGTTATAGATTTGGGGGAAGAATACCACAGAGGTAAAATACCCTTCTCATGGCCTCATATCAGGAGGGCATGTGATATCAACATGACTTAGCGCTGGTGATGTTAACCTTGATCACTTAGGTAAGGTCTTGTCTGCCAGTTTTTCTGATGTTAAGTTACTATTTCCATTTTTCTGTACTCTGACTTTGGAATCAGACATTAAGTTTAGCCCACACTAAAGAGCAGAAGGGTCTGGAATTAAGCTGCACCCTTTGGAGAAGGGATTTTTAATTATTTTTTTTTTTAAGAAATAGGGTCTCACTCTGTCACCGAAGCTGGAGTGCAGTGGCATGATCATAGCTCACTGCAATCTCAAATGCTTGGGCTAGGAAAATCCTTCTGCCTCAGCCTCCTGAGTAGCTGGGACTATAGATGCATGCCACTATGCCCAGCTAATTTTTTTCTTTTTTTTTTTTTTAGATATTTTGTAGAGACATGGTCTTGTTATTGTTGCCAGGGTGGCTTTGAACTCCTGGCCTCAAGTGATCCTCCTACCTTGGCCTCTCAAAGTGCTGGGATTATAGGCATGAGCTACCATGCCCAGCCAAGAAATATCTACATATATTATTTGGAATTTTTCTGTGTGGAAGATTTGTCCCTTCTTCCAAAGGGAACATTTTTAATAATTGTACCAAATGTATATGGTTACAACAGGTGTAAGCTTGGATTGTCCTGGACCACCCTGGGACAGGGAAGAGAAAAGTATGTAAGAGCTTAGGCTCTTCATTCGGAAGACCATGAATTGGAACTCTGGCTCTTCTACTAAATAGCTGTGTGACCTTGCCCAAGTTGCTTCACCACTCTGAACCTGGGATCCTCTTTCCTCGTAGGGTTGTTAGAAGGAGTGGATGAGCTAATGCCTGTAAAATGCTTGGCCCCGGGACAGCCAGCAGTGAAAACAATCCTTGCTATCATCTAACAGTGTTAGATTTTAAAGGTGAGGAAATGGAAGTTCGGGGAGAAGGAAGGATGCCCCTTACTTTCCCCACCCTCCTTGTCGTTCCTGCCAATAAATACCTGCCGTACTTGAACACGGCAGTGTTGAGCTCCCACCGTGAAGGCCGCTAGGCCCACAGCTGGGAACTGAGCCTATGCAGTGAGAAGGTGGCATCCAGCCTCTTGCACGCGATGACGCCGTGTGGGTGCTCGGGGAGATCTGGATCCCTCGTGTGTATGTGGAAGGAACCCTGTGTGCCCAGGGGGCTGGTGCCGTGGGGACAGGGTGCTGCCTGGCTGGGTTTCCAGCTCAGGCTGAATTCCCAATTAAGGGGATTTGGGGATCAGGAGAAAAAGCAGGATGTGGCCTTGTTCCTCGGAGTGTCTTCCCTCTCCCGGGGCTTTGTGAGTGACCCAGCTGCAGCGGGACAGGCAGCAACCCTGCGGCCACCAGCCGCCTCACACCCGGGCAGGGCTGGCGTTTGTCTCCACTGCGGGACTTACCTGGATCTTGTCAGCCCGGAGGCTACAAGCAGGACATCTTTGCCAGGAGAAAGGAGAAAGCTGAGACATGTCTTCCTTCTAAAATGGGCTATGGACTGAAAGTGATTCCTGCCTCGTGCCGTGTGACATGGCAGCCCCTTGCCGCAGGTGCTGCTGGGCGCTGGGAGTGCGCCGGTCTGGATGGAGGCGGATGGCGGATTGGAGACTCACGCTGGATTTTGAAGACTTAGTATGAAAAGAATGTAAAGGAACCTGTGAATAATAAAATTTAAGATATTGATTACATATCAAAATGATTATATTTTAGATATATTGGGTTAGAGAAAACATATTCTTGAAATTAATTTCACCTGTTCTTACATTTTTGAATGTGGTTACCAGAACATTTAAAATGACATATGCAACTCACATATTTTTATTGGACAGCATGGCTGTCAGGGCCCTCAGGATAGTCCAGTTCCTTCATTGATCATACGGGGAAACTAAGGTACAGAGAGAGATAAAGGTATACCCACAGCTACTAGTGATTGAGGGGGTACTAGATTCGTGTCTTCTGGCTTTGTGGCTAAGAACTCTTGTTGTCACGCCTTTTAAGGTCATGGATCCTGGATTGTGGAAGGAAGCTGGGATGTGAGGGGAGGTGCCTAAACTTTGCTGGTTGTCATGCCAACGCCTGATAAATGGCCCTCTTCTGGAAGGAGCACAGTCAGTATTTAGGAGTGAGGCTTTGGCAGTGCCTCTTGCTATATCTCATCTTCTCTCCAGACCTCAGTCCCCTCCTGTCTGAAAGGAGATCCACCTCGAAGTGTTTTCATGAGGGTGAAAGCGGAGTCTATGCACGAAGCACAATAAATGTTAGCCGCTGTGGCCATTGTCTGGTATTCTAGGCATTGGAGGAGTTCTCAGTCGCCCCAGGGCGTGAAGTTCAGAACATCTCAGGTTTTATACGAGGATGGCATCGCTGAACTGGTCTGTCTTTTCCCCGCCCCCCATTCCTCCTCCCCCTCCATCTCTTCCCCACCTGGCCCTGGAAACTCCCAAGCTGAGTGCAAGTTGGAGTTGGTTTTGCAACGAGCTCTCTTGCAGGCAGCTGAATTTCTCTGGCGGGCTAAGAGAATGCATTTCTACAGTGGCTAAGAGCATTGGATGAACCCAAGTTTGAATCTGGATTCAGCCTCTTATAAGCTGTGTGACCTTAGGCAAATGATCTCACCTCTCTGGGCTCACTTTTCTTTTCGGTCAAATGGGAATTATATTAATTCCTCCCTCAAAGTGTTGCTGAAGAGAGTGAAATAAACAGTTCATGTTGAAGGCATGCAAGGAGGTGCAAGCTGTTCTTAGGAATCATGTAGCATTCTGCACTGACCCAAGAGTCTCCCCTGAGAAGGAAATCACCCCAGGGAAGACCCTGCCCTGTCTTGCACTTCCTGCAACGGTGCTTCCCCAACTTTCATCTTCTGCATGACTTTCAGTTTTTGCTACGTCCATGTACCACTTCTACTTACCTTCTTCATCTTTAAATCAACTTACTTAAACATAGTTAGGTACATTTATTGTAAAGGAAGCCTTTCTAATCACTGTTATAAATGGGAAACCAATATCACAGGGAGTTCTGAAAATAGAACAATGTTATTGAAGTCTAAGGTCAAACTATTGATGGCCACAGGCACTAAGCCTGAAGCCCGTTTTCTTTTTGCTAAAAAGAGACACTTGGCCAGGCATGGTGGTTCATGCTTGTAATCCCAGCACTTTGGGAAGCCAAGGCAGGAGGATTGCTTGAGGCCAGGAGTCAGCCTAGGCAACATAGCCAGAACCCATCTCTACAAAAATAAAATACAAAATTAACTGGATGTGGTGGCACGCACCTGTAGTCCCAGCTACCTGGGAGATTGAGGCAGGAGGATCGCTTGAGCCCAGGAGCTTGAGGTTGCTGTGAGCTAGGCTGATGCCACGGCACTCTACCACATTAACTGCTGTGTGAGTTGTATTTAACTCACGCTAGTTTTGAGCCTGGGGCCTCATGAAGCACACGTAACTCACAGGTCTCTACCTTGGGAGCTATGTGAACTATTTTTCAAGTTGCATATAACTCATACAGAGAAAACAATAAAAAATAACACATTTTTCACTAAATTAGAAAGGATCGTTTTATTTTTGAAGTTTTTATTCTATTTTTGTAATGAAACACCATGGCCCCTAAGGAAAAAAATTTTTTTTCTGGTGGGGCAGTTAATGTGCTAGCCTAGGGAACGGAGTGAGACTGTCTCAAAAAACAAAAAACAAAAAAAGACATTGGCAAGAGATTGACTAGTATGAAAGAGCCGCAGGCACCTAACTGAGGCTGTTTCCTTGACAAAAGGGAAGGATGGATTTGGTGTCATTTCAAGCCATGACTTCTTACTGCCAGCACTCATTTCCAGCACCGCCATGGGATACGGGTCACCCAGAGGGAAGAGGACCTGGCCCTGAACTAGTCCAAGGGAGGGTCTTGATAATTGCTGGTGTTTGAGCCTGTTTATTTAATTTTAATGTAACAAGCATTCATATAGTCCTCATTTCTGGGAGCCAGGCATGATTCTAAGTACCATATGTATATTGACTTATTTTATCCTAAAAATAACCCTATAAGGAAAGTACCATTATTCCCATTTTACAGGTAGAAAAACTGATAGGGTAACTGTCTCAAATAGGACATAGCTGAGTAGGAAGCCAGGTGACCTAGTTCTAGAATGCTCTTAACCATGCATGATCTGACCTTTGGTCGGTTTTCTTTCACAAAGTTTGATTAGTGTTTACTCTGTGCTGGCTCGTGCTGGGGTACCAGGCACCCAGGGGTGAATGAGTGTGGTCAGCATCCTCCAGGGCCCCCCAGCCTTGTGGTGAAGCCAGACGGGATTGGACACAGTCAGTAGTGGAGCAGAGGGAGGAATGACCTGCAAGTGCTGGGGCCCAGAGCAAAGAGCACCTTCCTGTCCCTGGGGAGGTCGGAGAACGCTCCCTGCAGGGGCCAGGCTGGGAGTTTGCCAGGTGGAGAAGTGGGAGACCAAGGTCGTTCCAGGTAGAGGAATGAGAATGTGCAAAGGCATGGAGGTAGGAATTTGCATGGTGTATTTTGGGAGCCATGAGTCAGTGAGAATGCTGGGGTGGGTGGGGGACGATTAGAGATTAGACAGGGAGGCAGCCTGGGCCGGGTTAGGACGGGCTTTGAATGCCAGGTCCACTGTGTTACAAACTGAAATATTACGGGGCCCAGGCAGGTAGCAGGCCTGTGTCCTACTGGCCAGAGGGTGGTGGGACCTTGGGGACCTGGTCTCCGCAAGTCCCCTTGGGAGGGGCTGCCACTTCTCTCCCGCAGCTGCCGGCTGCCCTGTGGGAACATGGATGCAGCTAGCCCAGCTCTTGATGTTTCAAGAGAAACTGGAGATTTGCATTTTGGCATAAGATCTTTTGTTTTTTGACTTTTTATTGAAAACATCAAGTATATATAAAAATAGAGAGACTGGTATAATGAACACCCATGTACTCATTAACTGGATTTAACAATTGATAGCAATTTTGCCATCTTTGCTTCTTTTATATCTATTTTTTTTCTGAAAAAGCCTAAAGTAAATTTTAGATATCATGAGAGAATTCACCTCCAAGTACTTTCAAGTAGAAGATAAGGGCATTTCCTACATAAGCCTAAAGCCATCGTCTTACCTAACAGATCAATGACAATTCACTATGAATTATTTCTTCCTCCAAATTTATTCAATATGTTTCATATCTCATTGGTTCCAATAAGGAGTTCTCCTCTTGTGGTTTTAATTCTCATTTCCCTGAGGACTAATGATGTTGAGCATCTTTTCTTATGCTTGTGGGCTATTCACATACCTTCTTTGGAGAAGTATCTATTCAAATCCTTTGCTTATTTTTAAATTGGGTTACAATTGGCCTTCCATATCTGTGGGTTCCACATCCACAGAGTCAACCAACCGCAGATCAAAAATGTTTGAATCAAAAATAATACAAATTAAAAACTACAGTATAACAACTATTTACATAGCATTTACATGGTATCAGGTAGTTTAAGTCATCTAGAGATGATTTCAAATATACGGGAGGATGTAGGCAAGTTATATGCAAATGTACCATTTTACATAGGGACTGGAGCATCCACAGAATTTGGTGTCTGAGGGGGTGCAGATACCAAGGGACAACCGTATTTGTCTTTTTATTATCGAGTTGTAATATATTACAACTGGACACAAGTCCTGTATCAGAGATATGGTTTGCAAATATTTTTCCCCATGAGAAGCCTGAAAGTTTTTGATTTTGATGAAGTCCAGTTTAGCCATGTTTTCTTGTGTTGCCTGTGTTTTTGGTGTCAGGCCTAAGAAAACATCGTCTAATACAAAATCTACTCCTACTGGTTAGGAGAAGAATAAAAAAATGAAAAAACAAAATAAAATCTATTTTTATTTTTTTTTTCTAAGTATTTTATAGTTTTACCTCTTACATTTAAGTCTGTGATTCATTCTGAGTTAATTTTTGTACTTGGTGTGGAACCTAATGTCATTCTTTGGCTTGTGGATGTCCGGTTATCCCAGCACTATTTGCTGAAAAGTCTGTTCTTTGCCCCATTGACTTGTCTAGACACCCTTGTTGAAAATTAATCGGTCATAAATGTGAGAGTTCTTTTCCGGACTCTCCGTTCTATTCCGTTGATCTGTATGTCCGTCCTTACGCCCAGCGCTGGTCTTGATGACTGTAGCTTTGTATTAAGTTCTGAAACTAGGAATTGTGAGTCCTCCGACTTGGTTCTTTTTCAAGATTATCTTGGATCTTTTGAGTCTCTTGCATTTCCACATGGATTTTAGCATCAGCTTGTCAATTTCTGTAGGAAGAAAAAAAGCAGCTGGAATTTTGATAGGGAATTCTGTTGACTCTGTAGATCAATTTGGGGGAACGCTGTTATTCTAACAATTTTAAGTCTTCCAATCCGTGAACATGGAGCATCTTTCCATTTATTTAGGTCTTTGATTTCTTTCAGTGATGTTTTGTTGTCAGTGTACAATTTTTGTTAAATTTATTCTGAAGCGTTTTATTCTTTTTGCTGCTATTATATGGAATCGTTTTCTTAACTTCATTTTCAGATTGAGAGCTATATCCTAAATGTCTCTTAATCTAGAGTCATCCTCCTCCCGTTTTTAGTGACAGGACATCTTCTGGATTTGTTGGGTTGATTTCTTATGGTACTATTTAACTTGTTTCTTGGTTTCCTATACTTACTGTAAATTCTACCTAGAACAGATTCAGGGTCAACTTTTCTGGCATGAAAAGTTAACAAATGGTTCTGTATACTTGATATGGTATCACATCAGGGGCATATAATGCCTGATTGGTATGACTCTTCCAATTCTTAAGTACTTTTTGTAACAAATCAGGGGAACTTGGTTTGGGAGCAGGGGAGGGGCATAGAGGGGAGAGGGAGGAGGGGAAGGGGGTGGGGAGAAGGGAAGTCAGAGAGTGACACGGAGCAACAGTGAAGCAAGGAGAGACCTAGAACATCTTTCATTATACCCTAAAGCTCTCACGTCTGTGCATGAAAACCCACCAACACGGGAACATGTACATGCACATGCGTGCACACACATGCATGTGCACAAATATTATGTAGGCTAAATAAATCATGCATGTGCTATATGCTGCCCCTGGGACCCCTTTGGCTCTCTCTCTCTAGGCAGTGGGTGGGCACTAGAGCTGGGAATGGCCGACTCAGGTGGGTAGGACCCGTCTGGCTATCACTGGCTGTGACAGTGAGGGATCACAGAGCAGGCACCAGGCTGTAGCTCAGGGGTCAGGGAGGAGCCTGCCACAGGGATTTGGGGAGATAACAGAGACCTGAAATGTGACAGGGCCATTGGGTGGGGAGGAGGGGCCTGGTGGCACCAGTAGGAGGCTGGCCAGGGGCTTGGGGTAGAGTTGGTCAAATTATCCTTTTTGTATTCTTTTTTTTTTTCTAACTGGAGAATTTGTGTATTAAATTCTTACAAGTAGAATTGCTGGGTTAAAAGGAATGTGCATTTTAATGATCAGAGCCCCAGTGTTGAGTGTTGAGGTGGCACTCTGCCCAGTGCTGGGTCAGGGGGCTTGCAGGTGTAGGGACATGTGCTCCTTAGGCTGCGGGTTGGGGAGCACACAGAGCAGACGGGCAGAGAAGGGCAGTGATGAAGCCAAGGTCGTGCAACATCTCGAAGGGCAGCTGGGGTCGCCTTCGCCCTGCACATTCTTCCTCTGTGCATCCAGGACATTGGCAGCAGGTGGGTTAGAAACCAAGAATCCTTTGTTTCCTTGTTTCCTCAGCCTCTGTTAGGGGAAGAGCCTTGTGTTGGAAACAGAGGCAGGCACACAGAGCAGAAGGGCCCTGGAGCAGGAGGCGGGAGACCTGGGGCTGGCATGGGCTCAGCCCCTGTTGGCAGTTAACACCTCTCAGCCTCAGCTGCCTCAGAGGGTCCCAGGGGATCTCACACCACAATGGCCAGCATTCTTAGATGGCGTTTATTGAGGACTCAGTACGTAGCAGGCACTGCTTTACGTGTTCAGCTGAATTAGCTCATCTAATTCTGAAGCACATAGAGATTTTTTTTAAGCGTGTCCATAGTCACACAGCTTGTAAGTGACAGAGCTGAGATTCTGACCCCGAGTCTATGTTCCAAGCCACTCACCTACTCTGCCACATCAGATACACTGAGCTTCTCTTCTTCTCTGTCTTTTTCTTTTCTTTTTTTTTTTTTACAGTGTTCTAAACATCATACTTGTCCTTAAAATTTAAGGAAGGTCAGAATAATGAAAAATAAGAAGTAATAAAACCGCTCGCCTGCGTCCACCCCAGTCGCGCCTGTGAAGTAACCATTGTAAACAGTTCACTTACAGAATTCTTCCATTTCCCTATTCTGGTTGTGTTTGTTCTTGTGTTTTCCATAACTAGGACCGCCTACATGAATGTTTCTCAACTTGCCTTTTTGACATAATATTTCTGAGATCTTTTCATCTATGCACGTAGATCTGCCTCGCTCTCTTTCACAGCTGTGTACTGGTCTGCAGGGTGGTGGGACCGGGATTTATTTAACCAGATGTCTCTTGATGGAGATGGAAGCCATTTCATATTTTCATGATGACAAACGAGGCTGCAGTGAACAGCTCAGACCTTTACTCACGCGGCTCGGCAAAGGGGTGGCCCAGCCAGGCAATGTGTCCCACCAGGGACATTCAAGCAGTGTTGGAATACATTGGACATATGATGCCAGTCCACCTGAGTGGTCTCTGCGAGGGACTGATGTCTGACATTCCCTGTCGAAATGCAGATTCTCCCAACAAGGTCCACGGTACCCTTAAGTGCATTAACACAAACAAATAGTTCATACACCTCTGTCCGGTGTCTCACCCCAGCCCTCCAATAACTGTTCCACAGTATTTAAAGAAATAATTGTTGCAGGGAACATGCAGATCGACATTTATGTGTTAAATTCTTACAAGTGGAATTGCTGAGTCAAAAAGAATGTGCGTTTTAATTATCAGAATCCCAGTCAACCCCCAAAAGGGTTGCCCCAAATTTAAACCCTTTCTGCCACCAACAGTATGCAAGAGAATGGTTTTCTCACACCCTCGATGCCAACAGTCTTTGCATCTTTGCCAAGTTGTTTAAAAACAGTCAGGCATTTGGGGAACCCAGTGACCGCCTTCAACACCCCTCCAAACAACTGCCCAGACCCACCGAGCCCAAGTTTGCCCTCGTTCTCGCTGTTCCCGGCTCACCTGCGATTCCTGGATGTGAGGTTCCATCGGGTGGGTTAAACTCCCTGAGGATGGGCTCAAAATGGTGGAAAGGCCCCTGGCCCCAGGCTCCTGCCTTTGTCACATCCCTCCTTTGCGAATTGCCAGATGGGCAAAATCCCTCTGCACCCAGACACTGGAGATCGGGCAGAATGGAATTTCCTGGGTTGTCAGAGCTGGATTCTCACGATATACACGAGACAGCTGTGACTCCAAGGCTGAGTGGTCTGGGGAGAGAGAGAAGGGCTTGCTGGGGTCCCTGGCAGCAGGGAGATGTTAGAACTACGGGGACAATGTGTTTGGGGCAGTCAGGCCTTCCAAGCTTGGAGAGTAGAGAACTAGAGAGAGGACCCGGCGTGTCCCCATCGGTCCTCAGAAAGAGCAGGTTGGAGCTGGAAGGCACCTTAGGGAGGCCTAATGTGCTCATTTCACAGATGAAGAAACTGAGGCCTCCCTAGAAAGGGGCAGAGACCCAGCCAGGGTTGTGCAGTGAGCCTGGGCCAGAGCAGAGAGGCGTGTGGCCAGAAGGCCGGGTGACGGAGGTCACATTTCATAAATCAAATGGGAAGGGGACAGGGTTCTGCGAGGTGGAAAGGCACGTTTTATCTCCTCCACCCCCAGCCCTATAAACTGTGCTCAGGGCCCAGCTTTGGAACCTTTTCAACTTTACTTTTTAGCCTAAATAGCAGAGTCAGAGAACAGACAGGCACACGACACCCTGCGCCTTTGGGAGAAAAATGCCCCTCCCCCCAAATGCGAGGGAGTCCCCACCTCCCAGGGAGGCCCGTGCTCTGGATTCTGGCACCTGAGCTGAGTGCCAGAGACTCAGGGGTCAGTGCTGGAAGGGCCGGGACACAAGAATGCTGGAATGACAGTAATAACGAGAATGCTGGTGGCCGTGCAGGGTGAATGAGAGCTCGGACTGCGGTCAGGCGGCCTAGGCTCTAGTCCTGCACTGTTACTGGCCTTCACGGCTTTGGGCAAGTGACGTCCCCCTAAGCTTCCTGTACCTCCAGTTCTTCATCTCCAAGGTGAGGGCCCTGGGGGAACCTGCCTCATGGGGCGTATGGGAGGATCAGGTGGCTGCTCACAACCAGGAAGAGCTCGGGGCAGCTCCTGGCACGGAGTGGGGCCTGTCCCAGTGCCACCTCCCAGGTTCTGCACCGAGGTCCTTTCCGTGCGTCATTTCATTTACTTCTCGTGAAGGAGGTGCTGTTTAATTATATTAACCCGCGTCACAGAGGAAGAAGCCAGTCCCAACTCACAATGACGGACACAGCCAGGCTTCAGACTCTCTGATCCAGATTCCACCCTCCTTCCCACTGCGGGAAGACGAGGTCTCTCAGCTCTAGCGTTTCCCGTCACTCTCCTGCCAGGCTATTGTTCTGAGTCTAGACCTTGGTGGCAGCCATCCTTTTGCATGGCAGAGCGTTGAGAGCACTGAGAGGGGAGACTCAGAAACTGAGGTTCAAATCCCACCCTGTTACTTGCCCACCGAGCATCCTCAGTCCTATTTGAGCCTCACTGTCCTCATCTGCAAAATGGGGACAGTCACAGCCCTGCCCCAGGGTTATGGCGAGGACTGGATGAGGTGATGTGTGTAAAGGGCTTTGCATGGTCGTGGCGCTTGGCAGGTGCTTGGTAAATGGGGAGTGTCGCCAGTCTGATCATCGTTCGTCTTGCCCGGAGGCCGAGGCCAGTGGAACTTGGTGAGGCCAGCGGGCTCCTTCTCCAAGCTTCATTCTTCCCCAAGTGCCGTTTGGCTCCCTGGGTTTCCAAAGCCTAGTCCAGCTTCCACTGGACTTCCTAAGTCCGTACCAGCAAGCCTCTGCCTTCGCAAGGGGAGTTAAAAATAAAGCCAGTCTTCAAATCCTTCAAGTAAACACCCAGCTCTCTAAAAATAGTGCCCTTGCAATAGGTTTTTGGAGCCAGGCAGGGCTCGAGGGCTGGAAGTCAGTGGGGCTGGTCCTCGTGGCCAGGCACGACCCAAGCTGAGCCCTGCCACCCGTGCTGCCTACCAAGCCTCTGCTCCCGAGGGGAGCCAAGCGCCCCGTTTGTCTCCAGCCCCTTCTCTCTCTCCACTGCCACCAGCCCAGTGCTGGCCACCCGCTCCTCGCGCCCCACCGCAGGGGTCCCTCACTGGCTCTTCCTGCCCCTGTACTCTTCTTCACAGAGCAGCCAGCCCGAGCTTTGTGAGTGCCCATGCCACTCTGGTGTACCAAACTAACTTTTTTTGTTTTTAAGAGATAGGGTCTCACTCTGTTGCCCAGGCTGGAGTGCAGTGGCCTGATCAGAGCTTACTGCAACCTTGAACTCCTGAGCTCAAGGGATCTCAGCCTCCTGAGTAGCTGGACTACAGGTGCACCGCCATGCCAGGCTGATTTTTTTATATTTTTATATTGATGGGATCTCGAACTCCTGGCCTCAAGTGATCCTTCCACCTTGGCCTTCCAAAGTGCTAGGATTACAGGCATGAGCCACCGCACCGACCCTGATGTACAAAACTCTCACGGAGCCCTTAGTTTGGGCTCTTGCAGAAGCAGAGCATGAGACAAGGATTTGGGCACAGGTAGTTTATTTGGGAGGTGACGCCAGGAAGGGGGAGGTGAGAGGGAGAGGGCGGGGAGAGTGAGGGAGAGAAGGACGAGCCAGTGCAAGTGGGTGCTATTGTGACGTGGCTGCAGACCACGGGGACTGGATCCTGTACCTCTAGGGCTGTCCATCTGAAGGATGGACATGGCCTCTGGCGCCTCGGTCACAGAGCGTTTCCCTGGCACAGACCTCCCTCCACTTCCCGGTGTGCTTGCCTTGGGGCGAGGGCGAGGGGCCTCCTGCGGCATCTGAGCAGGCTCCAGGCAGAAGGTGGACAGCTGTGCTCGGGTGGGACCCCAGCAGTGCTGGCTGCATCTGGCCTTATGTGGAACCGCCCTCTGCAGCTGTGGGTGAGATTGGGGGTAGCAGAGGAGATGCGTTGCTGGCCCCAGGGCTGTCTGCTTTGAGGAGAAATTGCAGATTCCCTACTTTGGCCCCCAAGACACTTCCTGTCTGGCTCCATTTACCCCACCAGCCCTGTCTCATGCCACCCTCAATGTCACTCACCTTCAGTCTGTTCCTCCAAAGCACCGTTCTCTTTCCTGCCTACAGCCCTTTGCACATGCTGTTCCCTTTGCCTGAAATGCTTTTCCTTTATTTCTGCTCTCTCACTGACACCTGCTTGTTCATCTGGCCTCACTCAGCTCAAATGTTCCTTCCTCAGGGGAGCTCTTAGTCCCTTCCGGTCTGGGTTCCCTGTTTTATGTGCCCCTGACACCCTAGTCCCAGGTCCCGGCACCTGGCAGGTGTGTGAGGCCCCGGAAGCCTGGTTGACTGACTGACGTTGGGCCGTACACATCTGATAATGCAAAAACGCCACAGTATAGGCCGCCTTCCATTTCACTCATTTGAGCCTTTGAACATATTCAGCGCATATTTCTTGAGAGCCTATTATGTGCTGAGTAGTGTTCCAGGCTCTTGGTGCAGGCAGCCTAAAGATCCTGGCCTTCCTGGTGCTCAGTGCTCCCTGGGGAGACGGCCTGCACACACATGAACATAAGTCACGCCGCCTGTGGTCGGGCCTGGCCTCACTGAGAAAGGCCTCGTGGACATTTAAGCAGAGCCACAGAGGAGTTGGGAGAGCGAGCCCTGGGGACTTCTGGGGGAGAGTGGCCCGGCGCAAGGAGCAGCCAGGGAAGCTCTGAGGTGGGCGTGTGCACGGAGTGCTCTGGGGACAAGGAGGCCCGTGGGCTGCAGTGGGGGAAGACGGTAGTAAGACCCAAGGCCAGAGGAGAGCGGGCTGGGGACATGTGGCTACGTTGCTCAGGATGGGAGCCGCTGGCAACGTGTGGCTATTTAAATAAACTGGAATTATTAATACACAAATGAAGAATTTTGGTCCTCAGCCGCAGTAGCCACGTTTCAAGCGCTTGGTAGCCGCTGTCTCGGATGGCACGGATACACAGCATGCTCCTTGTCACTGAAAGTTCTCTTGGACAGTGCCTTGGTGGGTCTGCGGGTCACTGTGGGGCACGCGCACTTGCCCATACAGAACCGGGCACGCGGCCTGGGGGCCTTTCCTCACCTCCCAAAGTGGGTATGATTAAAGCGTGCAAGGCCACTTGGTCCAACCCCGGCCAATGTCAAAATGCCTTTCTGGTCATCCCTGCCAAGTCACTGGGTCACTGCTTCTGCATCTCCAGGCACGGGGAGCTCACCACCTCTTGGGACGGTCCAGGCCAGCTTTGGACAGCTTTGCTGTTTGGATTTGCTGAGACCAAAAGGACTTTGTGCCTGTCTGTAGCTTCTACCCGTGGGTCCCAGTTCTGCCCTTGAGGACTGTATCAGTGAGGACCGTGTCCAGCTGTAGGCGATAGAACCCGTCTGTACTGCCTCACCCCTGGGCTGACTTGCTACACACTGTGATTGGAGAGGCAGTGCCAGGCTGATGTGGCAGCTCCGTGACACCCTCAGGGGCCCACCTCCATCTGTCTGCCCTCCTGCCATCTTTAGAGTGTGGCTTTTGTCCTCACATTCAAAGATGGCCATTGCACCCCAGCTTGGCCTCTGTATTCCAGGAGGGAAGAAGCGGAAGAGCAGAGGTCAGAGGTCAAAATGCAAAAGCTTCTCTTCCTGGGGAAGCGAAACCCACCCCAGGGATTTACCGTTCCCTCGTGCAGAGGAGTCTGGGAAGGTGAATATTTTTAGCCAGACGCGTTGCTTCTCTGAACAAGCTTAGGCTGCTGTCAGTGGGAAGGAGGGAGAGAATGGGTATTGGTGAGCAGCCGGCAAAGTCTGCCCCACAGTCCCTGCAGAGACTTAAAGACTGTGATCTTGGGGGCCAGGCGTGGTGGCTCAGGCCTGTAATCCCAGCACTTTGGGAGGCCAAGGCAGGAGGATCACTTGAGGCCAGGAGTTTGAGACCAGCCTGGGCAACACAGCAAGACCCTGTCACTACATAAAATAAAGACTGTGATCTTAACATCCCTGAGTCTTCTCTCGTCACCACATCCCTAGTCCCTTCACTCTGCCTCTGTTTCACATCTCCTCAATCTGTCCATTTTCCAGATGGAGAAACAGAGGCACAGGCATCATTTATTGTTAAGAGCACAGGCTTTGGGGCCGGGCGCGGTGGCTCAAGCCTGTAATCCTAGCACTCTGGGAAGCCGAGGCGGGTGGATTGCTCAAGGTCAGGAGTTCGAAACCAGCCTGAGCAAGAGTGAGACCCCGTCTCTACTAATAATAGAAACAAATTAATTGGCCAACTAAATATATATAGAAAAAAAAATTAGTCGAGCATGGTGGCGCATGCCTGTAGTCCCAGCTACTTGGGAGGCTGAGGCAGAAGGATCGCTTCAGCCCAGGAGTTTGAGGTTGCTGTGAGCTAGGCTGATGCCACGGCACTCTAGCCAGGGCAACAAAGTGACACTCTGTCTCAAAAAAAAAAAAAAAAAAACCTACTCTCGCAAAGTAGTCCAGAGAGTACATACAAAGTGCTGCAACTATATCTACGTACAACCAACACTCCATTTTAAGTGTACAATTAAATGATTTTCAGTGAATCTACCGAGGTGCACAGTTAATCACGTGAATCAGTTTTTGAGGAATTCCTTTCCCCTATTGAGCACAATTCACTATTGCTAGGTCATGGAAACAACCCAAGTGCCCGTCAATTCATGAGTGGATTGTTAAAATCTGGTATATGTTCACAATGGAATATTACTCAATTTTAAGAAATGACAATGAGTTAGCACCTCTTGTATTATCCTTGATTAAGCTTGAGCCCATTATTCGAAGTGAGGTGACACAAGACCTGAAGAATGGGCCCCACTTGTACTCACCATCAAATTGGTATTGACTGATTAACACTATGGTGCTCAAAGGGTGGGAGCAAATACTAGGGAATTGAGGGGTGGGGGGTAAACCCTCGTCAGAGCGACGTGGGGGGGCACTGTGGAGGGGTGGGATATGCTTGAAAAGTAGTTGGGGAGCAGAATTAGGGGTCTCAATGGGGGAAAGGAATTCCTCTAAAACTGATTTATGTGATTAACTGTACACCTCGGTAAATTCACTGAAAATCATTTAATTGTACACTTAAAATGCAGTGTTGGTTGTACGTAGGTATAGTTGGAGCACTATGTATGTACTCTCTGGACTACTTTGACAGAGTAGGTTTTTGAATGTAACAAGATAAGTCAACTTTAATGGTAATATATTTTGGGAAATCAGCTCACTACAAATTGTGACTGTAAACATTGTACTGTAAATGTTTTGTAGTTTTCCCCCAATAAAATTTAAAAAAAATAGTACTGACTAACTAAAATTAATTACATCAAGTATATGGAACTCTAGAAATTAAAGCAAGAATTTTACTGATTCTGATGACTCAAAGTCAACTTGTCTGTAATAGACATATAATAGACACACACATTTTGTTTCATTTTCATACATATTTATTACATTCCTGCTACATATCAGGTATTATTCTGGATGTTAGAGAAAATAAATAAAGCATAGCCTTTTATCTTAAAGAACTTTTAATTCTGTAGGAGATATTAATGCAAGTACAGTGAAGATTGAGACCAGCTATACCAACATAATCTAACTATGGAGACTCCAGATCGCTTAATTCTTTGTTCTAGGAAATTCTCACCCAGGAAGAAAAAACTGAAAGCCAATACATCAATTCACTGTTTTCTTCAGGAAATCATTGCAAACCTAGTTTTTTGTGTTTACAGTTTGCTCTTCTGGGCAAACAGCGTTCTTACCTGAACAATAGATTGCTTCCCTGGACAAATGACTTGCTTAGCAGACAGCTGTTTGCTTATATTAATATGTTGCTTGCCTTGCTATGTCCACCAATCCTAAAGTATTATTTCTTAAACTCTGCACAACTCAGCCCAATCTCAACCTATTCCCTGCCTTGAAAGACCGTTCTTGAGTTTGCATTGTTACTATTCCAAAGCCATACGTATACACACACACACACACACACATATATATAAAGGACCCTATAGTTATCCACCTTTTTTTGTTCCCTCTTATAAAACACTACTACAACTCTGTTGAGGTGGTGTTTTTCAATTCTGAAGTAAATTTAGTGAATTTAGGTTTGATTTATTAACAGACAATTTCATTATAATGTGTTCATTTTCATGATAGAGACATGCATAGAGTTTTCTGGAAGAGAAATGCAAGAGGAGATTGATTGCTTACAAAATTACACACACACAGACACAAAGATATCTGTATACATATAGACCTTTACAAAATGCATCTATATTTCTTGTTCTAATTACGAGAAAGCCATTCAAAATTTTGTCTAGCTATGAAGAGTAGATCTAGGTGAAATTGAGAAATAAAAGATGCCTTAATGTTTTCCATTACTGCTCACTCTCTTCATAATAGTAAACTTGGGACTTTTTCTTCTGCTATATTCCAAATTAGTAAATCTTACTAAAGAATAGAATCATACTATTTATGTCCATATGAAAATCTGGTACATTTGGCCTTGATCTCCCTTCTTAGATCTTTAACCTTGCAAGATATTTACATGCATATACTGGCCCTTACCAAACCTGTCTGACATGGCTGAATCACGAACGAATTTGGGGTTAATGGAGATGAAGGCATTTACAGTAAGCAAAATGCTGCAACCCTAAATACTGTTAAAAGGTTAAGTGTCAATCAACTTACTATGCAAACATGAAAAATAGTTTAATAACATGGTAATTTAATGTAAGAGCCAAAAAACAGTATGTCACTCTACAATTATATAATTCCATCTCCCATCTTGGATTATTAACTTTATATACCCAAGCAGAATAGTTGGTGAAGTCATACTGCATAGAAATAGGCTTCATCATTTGAACCCTTTGCTGATTTTGGAACTCATTTTCAACAAGGGAAACTGTATTACTTAGTAGCTGATTTGGGGGAGTTCTGTACCTCATTAAAAAAGTATTGAAATGGGGATAATTAAAGCATTTGCCCCAGAAGATTTGTTGCAAAAAATTAAATGAGATAACCTGTATAACACACTTAGGACAGAGACAGATAGTAAATGCTCAATATAGGTACCTTCTCCTCTTCTTCCTCTTCCTCGTCTTCCTCCTTCTATTGATATTACTGTAGATACAGGGAAATACATCTTATCTCTGAGTTCTAAGGACTTATTGTTTGTATATAGCAGATAATTATGAGAGATGACCACTGAGACATTTAGTTTTCTCCCTTCCCCCAACATTACTAGGTAAGAGTAGAGAGAAGTGAGTGCAGAAAGATGAAATCTTCAATTATCTTGCCCAGTATTATTCTTACTTTCTGAATGTAAAAGAGTATATTGAAATAATGTCGTCTATATTTCTTAAGTTGTAGATTTTTCTAAGGTAATAGAAATGGAATAGCTTTGCTTAAGTGGAGATACTAAGAACTTTGGGTCCCATGTTTGCAGTTCAGTGATTTCGTCTTTTAATCAGGAGGTGCTGTGATTTGGCAACGTGCTCTGCCTACTCAAAAAATTGCACACCATCCCCTTGCGTTTTTTCAATGTGAGTTTACTGAATATTAGTTTTGGAAGAATCATACTCATTCTT
The DNA here is from genome assembly GCA_963574885.1 of Lepilemur ruficaudatus. NCBI lineage: Eukaryota > Metazoa > Chordata > Mammalia > Primates > Lepilemuridae > Lepilemur > Lepilemur ruficaudatus. The sequence goes on from CAUYRT010007511.1 coordinate 21,060, forward strand.
AGCGGTCAATGTTAGGTAACTTCTATCCTCCTTTTCTTCACAGTTAGCCATGAGGGATAAGTCCTCTCCTTCTCTAGAACATGTAATGTCAGTTGTCCGGTGGCCGTGGTAATGTATTGTATCTTCCATGACTCTTGACATATGGTGGCACATCTTCAAATATAACCCAAGAATAGTGACAACAATAACAACAATTTTTAAAATTATGCCAATAATAAAGTTATCTCCTTGTGAACTTCTAATTAAGTACTTTAAATTTTTTTTATCTTTCCTTGTGTGAGAAGTTTTCAATCTCATAATATGAAGCAGTTGCAGCTGCAAGACAGGGCTTATAGGCCACCTCTAGGGGAGTCATTTCCTTTTAAGATTATATTTAGGGTGTAGTGGAGCATGCACCTGACGTCCCAGCTACTCGGGAAGCTTATATAGGAGGACTGCTTGAGCCTAGGCGTTAAAAGCCAGCCTGGGCAGCATAGCAAGATCCCAGCTCTAAAAAAATTAAGATAAAAATAAGAAATAAATAAAAAAATAAAAGATTATATTTTGCTTTCACTCACCTCAGTGTTTATATCAGACACCAAGAATCTCCTCTTTCTACATATGCAGTTTAAACAAACATGTTTTCTTTTATATTTTGAATTTTGACTAGAGAATCAAAATGTCATCTGGTTATTGAACTAGTGGATTGAGCAAGTTTATCTGCTGGCTCTTATCTGCTCAGGATAAGAGTCAGAAGATATTTTAAATTTAATGAAATATATCTGTATTTTATTGGGCACCGATTACATGGTGAACACTATTTTAGATGCTCTGATGAACTTTATAACCCAGTTTGAGAGCTGAGATTGGAATAATGAAAATAAGGAAAAAACAGGAAAAAAGCAGCATTTACTGTAGATAAATCTGTGAAGAGAGGTATCTTATCATATTTGCTCCAAAATACACACACACACACATACACACACATGCACACACATCCCTGGGAGAAGCATAGCCTTACAAATTTGGAAAGGAATGTGTTAGATGGAAAACATTGTTTCAACAAGACAGTCAACTCATAATACTGGAAAAAGCCCCAGGAGGCATTAGTCAGAGGAGGAAATATTTCCAAGATAGTAATACCAAATAGTCTGGAAAAGGCAGCTGCAGGCTAAGAACAAATTACAACTAACAGACAGTGGCAAGAGATGGGAAGATGATGAAGCTTATGTTGAAGAAAGAAAATCTAGAGAGGGGAGAGAAGAATAAGGGAGATATATTGCTCTTGGTTCCTTGCTATGTTTTTTAAAATAGATTGACTAGTTTAGAACAAGTATTCTTATAACACAATGTTCATGTTACTGAACATGAAAATTTAGATGCTCTGTAATGCTTCCTAAACAGTATATATTTAATGACTAAAAAGACAAGTTATCAAGAAGCAATCAGGAGGTGTGAGGTGTGCCTAGCCCAGTGTTAGACTGTAGAAATGGAAAAATGGAGTCATTATAAGACAGGCAGTTTCATCAAATACTTGAAGGAAGACTCCGACAAACAATGCAATTAAAACTGCTTCATGTTAAGAGAATGAATCATCCTAAAATGATTCCTGTCAATCAGGACAATCCTGAAAATCCTAAAATTCCTGTCAATCAGGACAGGATTATTTAATTATTCCCTTTAATGGTTTTGATAATGTAACCCTCACTTGAGGTTTTTCCCAATACATATTAAATAATTTTCATCCGTCATGTTTCAAAGAGACTACAGATTTGTCAGAGCTTTTTTTTTTTTTTTTTTTTTTTGAGACAGAATCTCACTCTGCTACCCGGGCTAGAGTGCCGTGGCGTCAGCCTAGCTCACAACAACCTCAGACTCCTGGGCTCAAGCAATCCTTCTGCCTCGGCCTCCCGAGTAGCTGGGACTACAGGCATGTAGCACCATGCCCGGATAATTTTTTATATATATTTTTAGTTGGCCAATTAACTTCTTTCTATTTTTAGTAGAGACAGGATCTCACTATTGCTCAGGCTGCTTTCGAACTCCTGACCTTGAGCAA
>CAUYRT010007516.1:0-12239 GCA_963574885.1 Lepilemur ruficaudatus
CTCTCCGTACTGTTTTCCATACAGGCTGTACTAATTTGCAGTCCTACCAATAGTGTATAAGGATTCCTTTCTCTCTGCATCCACGTCAGCATCTATTGTTTATGAATTTTTTAATAAAAGCCATTTTGTTAAATGTCTAGATCCTGTATCCATTGTTGAAAGTGGGGTGTTAAAGTCCCCCACTATTATTGTATTGCTGTCTATTTCTCCCTCAGTTGTGTTAATGTTTGCTTCATATATTTAGGTGCTGCAATATTGGGTGCATATATATTTTAAATTATGCTCTCTTAATGAATTGACTCCTTTATAATTACATGGTGATCTTTGTCTCTTGTGACAGACAATGACAGAAAGTTTATTTTGCCTGATATAAGTATAGCTACCACTGCTATTTTTCATTATGATTTTCATTTAATATCTTTTTCCATCCCTTTACTTTTAGCCTCTGTCTGTCCTTAAAGCTAAATTTAGTCTTTGGTAGGCAACATATTGTTGTATATTTATTTTTTTAAAACCATTCTGTCACTCTCTCTCTCTCTCTCTCTTTTTTTCACTCTGTGTCTTTTGATTATAGACTTTAGTCATTTACATTTAAATGGACTAAATGATAGGTAAGGACTTAGTATTGCCATTTTGTTGTTTTCTATTTTATGGTTTCTCTGTTCCTTTCTTTTCTCTTAATATTTTCCTTTGGGTTTTGCTGATTTTTTGTAGTGGTATGCTTTGATTCCTTTCTCTTCATTTATTTATTTTTTTGTTGTCTGCATGATTTTTTTTCTTTGTGGTTTCCTTGAGGCTTACATAAAACATTTTATAGTAAAAACATTCTTTTTTAAGCTGCTAAATTTACTCCAATTTCATAGTAATATTACACTTTTGCATTGCCCACCTTCACATTTTGTCCTATTGATAACATACCTTACATCTTTTTGTACTGTATATCCACTAACAAATTACTATAGCTATATATATTTTAATAATTTTGACTTTTAACTTTTATATTAGAGTTGAAATTCATTTATATACCATCATTTAGTAGTAAATTATTCTGAATTTGACTATATTTTTACCTTTCTCAATGAATTTTATAGTTTAATGTGTTTTCAGGCTGTTACTTACAATACCTTTCCTTCAACTCAAAAAACTCCCTTTAGCATTTTTTGAAAGGAAGGTTTAGTGGTTATGAAATCCCCTAGCTTTTGTTTGTCTGGCAGTGTTTTATTTTTCTTTCATTTCTAAAAGATAGATTTGCAGGTATAGTGCCAAACTTTAGCTGGCAGATATGTTTTTTTCCCTAGCAATTTGAATACAGTCATGTATTGCTTAATGACTGGGATAAATTCTAATAGATGTGTTGTTAGACAATTTTGTCATTGTGCAAACATTACAAAATGTACTTACACAAACCTAGATGGCATAGTCTATTGCACACTTAGACTATATGGTATTAGTTTATTGCTCCTATTCTGCAAATCTGTGTAACATTTTACAGTACTGAATACTAAAGGCAATTGTAACACAATGGTAAGTATTTGTTAATTTAAACATGTCTAAATATAGAAGATATAAAGTAAAAATATAGTATAAAATATAAAAAATGGTGCATCTATGTAATTCACTTACCATGAATGGAGCTTGCAGAACTTGAAGTTGCTCTGAGTGACTCAATCAGTAAGTGGTGAGTGAATGTGATGGCCTAGGAAATTATAGTACAGTACTGTAGACTTTCTAAACACTGTACATTTTGGCTACCCTAAATTTATAAAAAAAATATTTTTCTTTCTTCAATAATAAATTAACTTTTGCTTGCTGTAGCTTTTGTACTTTATAAACTTTTAAAAAACTCTTTGACTCTCTTATAATAACACAGCTTAAAACATGAACACATTGTACAACTGTACAAAAATATTTTCTTTCTTTATATCTTTATTCTAGATGTTCTCTTGTATTTCACTTTAAAAAAAAATTGTTAAAAATTAAGGCACAGGCCAGGCGTGGTGGCTCACGCCTGTAATCCTAGCACTCTGGGAGGCTGAGGTGGGAGGATCGCTCAAGGTCAGGAGTTCAAGACCAGCCTGAGCAAGAGTGAGACCCTATCTCTACTAAAAATACACAGAAATTAGCTGGACAACTAAAAATATATAGAAAAAATTAGCTGGGCATGGTGGCGCATGCCTGTAGTCCCAGCCACTTGGGAGGCTGAGGCAGGATTGCTTGAGCCCAGGAGTTTGAGGTTGATGTGAGCTAGGCTGATGCCACGGCACTCTAGCCTGGGCAACAGAGCAAGACTCTGTCTCAAAAAAAAAAATTCAGAAAACAAAAACAAACAAACAAACAAACAAAACTAAGGCACAAGCACACACATTAGCTCTAGGCCTAAACAGGGTCAGGATCATTAATATAATATCACTATCTTTTGCCTCCACATCTTGTCCCACTAGAAGGTTTTTAAGCACAATAGCACACATGGAACCATCGTCTTCTACAATAACAAAATATTCTTCTGGAATACATACTGAACTGCCTTCCTAAAGCTGTTTTACAGTCAACTTTTTTATACAAATAGAACGTGTACACTTTAAAATAATGGTAACTACAGTATATTAAACCAGTGACATAGTTATTATCATGATCAAGTATTATGTATCATACATAATTGTATGTGTGCTATAATTTTATGTGATTAGCAGCATAATAGGTTTGTTACATCAGCATCGCCACAAACACATAAGTTATATGTTTCGCTATGATTTATAATGGCTACAACATCACTAGTGATAGAAATTCTTTAGCTCCATTATAATCTTATGTGACCACCATCATATATTCAGTCTGTCACTCACCAAAACATTGTTATGCAGCATATGATTGTAAGTCATCACAATCTTTCTTGACCTGAAAAATATCTGCTAAGATGTCTGTTGTTAGCCTTATGGAGGTCTCTTACACAGAAGGGTCTCCTTCCTCTTTCTACTTTTCAGATTCTTCCTTTGTCCATGAATTTTGACAATTTGATTATAATGTGTCTTGGGGTTTTGTTCTCTGAGTTGATCATGCGTCAGAGTTCATCTCTCAGATTTCATGAATCTGGGTGTCCATATCTCTCAAGATTTGGGAAGTTTTCAGCCATTATTTCTTTGAATAAGCTTTCAACCCCTTTCTTTCTCTCTTCTTTTTCTTAAATTTCTATAATTTATATATTTGTTCATTTGATGGTGTCCTCTGTTCTTTGTTCTTTCTTCACCCTTTTTCATTCTTTTTTTATTTTTGTTACTCTAATTGGCTAAATTCAGATGATCTATCTTCAAGTTCACTAATTCTTTCTTTTGCATGATTGAGTCTGCTTTTTAAGCTCTGTGTTGTCTTTGTATTGTCATTGTATTCTTCAGCTCCAGGATTTCTATTTGACTCTTTTTATAGTGCCTTAAATTGCTCACTGTGTTCATGCTTTGTTTTTCTGATATAATTTAGTTGTCTATCTGTTTTCTCTTTTATCTCATTGAGCTTCTTTTAGATGATTAATTTGATTTTTTTTTATCAGGAGATTCATAGATCTCCATTTCTTTGGGATATATCACTGAAGCCTTATTTTCTTTGGTGGTGTCATATTTGTTCCTTTGTTATCCATGTAGCTTTGCATTGGCATCTGTGCATTTGAAGGAGCAAACACCAATTCCAGTATTTACAGATTGGCTTCCATGAGTAAAGATCTTTTCTTGCTGTATCCCTAGTCTGATGGGATTTCCTTTAAATATCAGTTGGGTGGAATTGTAGCCAGGTCACATTCTGTTGCTGGATCCAAAGTGGGGTCTATAGTTGGCAGGTCTGTTACTAGGGGCTTGAGCAGGTGTGGGTCCTGTCTGGTACCTGGGCAGACTGGACTGCCTCCAAGATCTTGGTCAGTAGATCTGGTGCTGGGATAGTGTCCATGGTTGGGTCTGTAGATGGCAGGGCTGTTTGTTACCAAATGCATGGACAAGCATGGCTCTCCCTGGTTCCCTGGGAGGGCTCCTACTGTGTCACTGCATGGATCCTTGAGCAGTGAGTATTATTCCCAGACCATAGCTGAGAGTGAGTAGAACCAAGTTACAGGGTCCACAGGCAAGACTGAAGTCACTAGTCCTGCCTCAGTGGTGTGGATGAGTGTACCTACTGCCAGGTTTCTGGGTGTAGGACTTCCCCTAGGCCACAACTGAGAGGACTGGAGCCAAGTTATACGGCCATTTCAGGATCTGCTCTGAGACCAAGTTTGGCAAGCCTGCCTTGGAGGGTATGGATGAGTATGAATTCTGGCAGGTTCCTAGTCAGGTAGAATTGCTCTCTGGTAACAGCTAAGATCGACTGGAGCACAATCACGGTAGTCAATTTTAGAAAATTTTTTATACTCACAAAGAAACCATATCCTTTAGTTATCAACCTCCTGTCCTCTTATTCCTCCCCACCCAGCCTGAACAACCACTAATATACTTCTTGTCTTTATAGCTTTTCCTATGCTGGATTTTCATATCAATGGAATAAAGTAATGCATGTTCTTTTGTGATTGGCTTCTTTCTTTTAGCGTGATGTTTCAAGGTTCATCCATGTTGTTGAAGGTATTAATACGTCAGTTATTTTTTGGCTAAATATTAATTATATTCCATTGTAAGGGTATACCACATTATGTTTATCTAATCATGAGTTTATGGTCATTGGATTGTTTCTGCATTATTATAAATAATACTCCTGTAAATATTTGTGAACTAATTCTTGTGTGGATATTTATCTTGGGGATATAGCTAGGAGTGGAATTGTTGTGTCAAGTCTATTGATGAGCTTGCTAAAGAAGCTTCAGCTCTGTGACTTTTTATAAAAGCACTTCTAATATTGTCTATTGATTCTTTCCTCTAGTTTAGATCACTTTAATGAAGTTAATGTATTTTAATAATCATTTTTATTTCTGATTAGTTTATATATTATCTGGTTATTTCATAGTTATTTTAAATCCCATCTAATAATTCCAATATCTGTCATAACTGAGTCTGGTTCTGCTGACTTTTTTGTCACATGACACTATTAATATTTTTTCTTCTTCTTGCTTTTTCGTATGCCATTAAATTTTTTGTTGAAATGTAGACATCTTGTATACTACATGAGACTGATTTAAACATTATTTTACTCCTAGAAATTAGCACACCTATTTTTTTTGTTGTTTGTTTGCTAGAACTTTAGTTTGGGGTTTAAATTAATCTAGGTAGGAGTTGGGCTGAGTTTATAGTCACTATGGATACTCTCAAGGTACTGTAGCCTTGAAATCCTCTAGCAATAGACTCTGTTTAGAATAGGGGCAAGTTTGTCAGTGGATTTTTATCAACATCTGCCCCACCCTCAGGTTTAGGTTTTCCCTTTACACTTTGTCTCAGATAGGCTCTGTCTGTCTATATGTTTTTGCAATTCTCCCAGCAACAGAATTGCACTGTTAGTAGTTGATGCTTATTTTCACTGCGGTTGATCCCGTAAGAGAAGAATGTTTTCTATTCTCATGGCCCTGAGTCTTAGACAAGCATCACGCGCTAGGCCTTAAGGGTGTAGCCTCTCAGTACTCCTTTTCCTCTCCCACCTGTAGTTCTCAGCCCAGAACATATTATTGCTCCTACACCTATAGAAAAAATATTGTTCTTTTTCCCTCCCCCCCAACTGCAACAAGTCTTTGCCACAGTGGCAGTATTTGTTACTCTTCCCTCCTCAGGGTAAGATTTTTGTTCTATAGGGGAGAGAAAGAGAAAGATCCACCAAGAGTTTTGTTCCTGTCCTTCAGCTGCTGCTGTTGTTCATCTCTCTCTGTGTATATATATCCCATTAAATCCTGCACTTGTGTGTGTGTATGAAGGGCCAGACAGTTAATATTTTAGGCTTTGTGGGACAGGTCCAGACTACTTACAAAGAATCATCTGGAGGAGTAGTGATTGTCAAAAATTATACCTTAAACTGTTTGAATTATGAGATTGACTTTAAAAAGGCTAAACCAGCAGTCTTCATTTCAAAAGGCACCAAGGGTGATTTTTCTGCACAAATAAAATTGGGATTGATTATACTGAAACGCCTTTGAAATTCAATAAAATTTCAAGTTGAGTGTGAATAATTACAACCTCAGGCCTAAGTAAAGATAGCACAGAGTCTGGTAATGGTAAGATCAGGAGAGACAAAGCCCAAGTGGCAGGTGCCTAGACCACCTGCAATTCCACCGGTCACTTCAACTGGAGCTCTTCAAAGCAGGTTTCTCTGACCTGAAATCTGGAAGATGACTTCTAGAAGCTCCAACTCTGACTGCAAACGGAGCCTCTGTCAGCTGCTGTGGACAACCATCACATTCCTAATCACTTCTGCAAGTCATCAAACCATTTCAGCCACTGAACAATCAGCCAGCTTTCCTGCCAGTAATGCATCCAACAGCCTGCAATCATTGGAGAAGAGAATTCATCAGTCATTCAAGAAACACTGTGTCTTCTTGCTGAGAGCTAAATTACTGGCTAGGATAGAATTGGAAAGCAATACTTCAGCATTTTTGATTGTTCACCTGGTAAAATTTATCTGGTGCAATTTGTATTATGATCATAGCCTGAAAAACAATTTCTTAAACCCTTATGACTTAGGTGGCTCAGATTAGAATTGAGTAGAATAATAGAATTGAGATTAAGGACTTAACTGCAAGAAAACTTTACCCATAAATCTGAATAGTCTTGAGCATATTCTAGGTCAGTGTTTCTGAATTTAAATTTACTGTGGGCCAGAATTTCCTTTGTATTGACCCTACAAATAAAAGAGGTCAGAATTGGAAAACTAGAAATTATAGAAAACTTGAGTAGTAACCACAATTAAGGGATCAGAGAACTGTTAGGTATGAAGCTGTGAAACTTTGTTTGGTCGTCTGCAAAACTGCCATTGTAAAACTTTGCTATAGAGCAGCGTTTTGCTTTTCATATCAGTTGTTTTTTTCTGTTGCTCAAAGGAATGTCTTCCATCAGTTTTAATCTTGTTTACATCAGGTCTGGAGCCTATGAAATTCAGTTAAGCATATTGTCATATAAGCTGTATAGTATTTCTTTAGTGCCTTTTGAGATTTTATTTCTTTGCCTCACGAAATGAGCAAGCATATCGGCTGCTTTCACAGCTAACACAAACACAACATGAAGAGTAATATGATTTTAAATCAATTTGTGGAAATATTAAGCATATCATCTTTGCCAAGTGAAGCCGATAGTAGAAGGAACATTAGCTAGGATGCCTGTGTCAACACATAGCAAAATACTGGATTAAACAATAAGAGAATTAATTTTTTCTCTTGAGATGTGAAAGCAAGGTGGTTGCAGAATTGATGTAGGAATTTAATCAAATCATCAAAGATTCAGACTCCGTTCTTTTTTTTGCTATTGCGTCGTCCACTTGCTGGCTTTTCTTCTGGGGCTTGCATCTTTGTGTTTACAAGATGGCTGATACAACTCGGGACATTTCATATTCAGGACATAATCATGTCCACAGGCTCAAGAAAAACGGGATAGTTTTTCCTTGCTTATGGCTTTCTCTCAAGTATGAAAATCTTTTCCTCAGATCCTCCAAGGGCCTTTCTCTCAGGTTCTGTTATCCATAAGACCATATCCTAGGTCTTGGGGGCTGGGGAAATAACAGATATTTTCACTCTCTATATTGGGGGGGGCGGCAGGCTTGCCTGTCAGAAATAATAGTGTCAAGGAGGGTGGGATTCATATAACTATTTGATAGACAACCAATATATAATTCCACAAAGCAAAAGACCTTTTCTTAACTGCGAAGACTTACATTCAGCCATAAAAGAAAAGGAAATCCTGTCATTTGCCACACCATGCACAAACCTGGAGGATATTATGCTAAGTGAAATAAGCCAGGCATAGAAAGACAAATATTGCATCATCTCACTTATATGTGGAATCTGAGAGAGCTAAACTCATAAAAGCAGTGAGTAGAATGGTAGTAGTTTCCAGGGACTTGGGGTAGGAGGAATGGCGATTTGTTGAATAATTGGATGACTAACTAAAGGAATGAGAACTATAACATATTGAAACACAATGACATAATGGTGCATTTTAATGAATTCAAGAGTCAGAAAAGGGACACACATTTTCTGAAGCTTCAAGGAAGAAAATACCTGGATAAATCTGCAGACCAGGGCTCATTAAGGTGCAATGGATCTTTCTTTCTCTATAAAATAAATTAGGTGTTGTGCCAATCTTTGGGCCATTAATTCTGAAAAGGAAATGTCAATGTCACCTTTCAATTTTATCCACCTGGGTGTATTTTGAAAATACTTGAAAAATATAGTTCCCTGGGTATATATGCAAGTTCCTTTTAAACAAATTGCACCGAATGAAACAGACCAAAGAAGCGGCAGCAGGAAGCAGGGAATGTGCATGTAGCGTTCCACATCTGACTCTGGGCTGACAGGCCCAGGGCCACATCTCCCTGCTGACAGTTGAATAGTTTATGAACTTTTTATACAAGTGAGGAAAAAAATAAAACCAAAAACTTTTTATCTGAGGAATACAAGCCTCTTTAAATTATCAGGCCCAGAGAGACATTTAAAGCGTAATAGCAGTGACATCTCACTCCCCGTTGAACTGAATGATTGCCCCTTAAAGCCATTTGCTATGCAGGCTCTAGACTGACGCCAAGTGGCTATCAAATGCCATATACCATTTAGTTCAACAAGGAATAGCCAATCACTGACGAGCGTTTTATCTATAAACCAATGAGAATTCTTGGCAAGCAACTTTTGTAATTGTCCACTCTCCTGATTTTTCCTTCTTTCTTGAAAATGTTGAGCGTCTCTTTCTTTCTCCAGAGTGCTTTCCAAGGCAAACTGGAAGTGTGTCCCTTGCTGCAGTCCTGAGCCTTGGCTCAGATAAACTCTCTACTTACATTAATTTTGCCTTCAGTTTTTTCCTTTAGATCAACATAATCCACTTAGAGAATGTTTCAGATTGAGTGCATACACTGTCTGGCTGGCTGTACTCTGACTTTAGAGCTGCTTCGGGCTCCAAAAAAATAAAGCTTGATGTAACTCAAAATATCATAACTAAGTGGTATTTTATGAATTTTTGGCTTAAAATTGGAGAAAAATTGGGGAAATTCTTTTCTCCTTAGTCTTTATTTTTCACTTAGTCTTTTATATAAGCCAGGAAGTCAAAGCTTTGAAATTTTGACACATCAGTCATTTTGTTGTTTTTTTGTTTGTGTTTTTAAACAAGTTTCTTTTATTTTTAAGTAATGTTAGATTATGAATATATAGCACCATCAGTGATTTCTCATCTAGCCCTCCACTAGGAGTTTCTCTTCTGTTTCTGCTTTGCCAGCCGTATAGACTCTTTCCTTTCTTAAGAAGGGTGGAAAAAGGAAGTCTAGCTCTGTGGTCAGGAGTCAGGGATCACTGAAAGATGAAATGACCCAACTGTATCTTTTATAATAAGATGAACCATGGAGTATTACTCAGCCATAAAAACATACCGAATAATAGTTTTGTAACCTGGATGAAAGTGGAGACATCCTCCTAAGTGAAGTATCACAAGAATGGAAATACAAACACCACATGTACTCAATATTAAATTGGAAGTAAATGATCAATACTAGTGTGTTCATATGGTAGTAAAATTCAACAGATATCAAGTAGGTGGGAGGAGGGAGGAGCAGATGGGTAAATTCACACCTAACAAATACAACGCACAATATCTGGGTAATGGACACTCTTATAACTTTGACTCAAACTGTCCAAAATAATTCATGTAACCAAAACTTTTGTGCCCCCATAATATTATAAAATTATATTGATACATTATATATATATATATATTTATGGGGTACAAGCAAATTTTGTTACACACATAGAATGTGTGATGATAAAGTCAGGGTCTTTAGAATATCCATCACCTCAAGAATTTATCATTCTATGCACTGGGAACATTTCAAGTCCTCTCTTTTAGCTGTTTGGAAATATACAGTACACTGTTGTTAACTGTAGTCACCCTACTCTGCTACCAAATAATAGAACTTATTCCTTAAATAGATTTAACTGCATGTTTGTACCCATTAACCAACCTCTCTTCATTCTCTTTGCCCCCACACACTCTTCCCATCTTCTGGTAACTCTCATTTTACTCTCTACCTCCATGACATCAGCTTTTTTAGCTCCCATATATGAGTGAGAACATGCTATAACAAATAACTTTTATGTGTAATTTTATCCACTGTACAAAAACAAAGTATAACTGTGTATGTGCTTATATATAATTTTATGAAAATGCTAAGCCTAATTTTCATATAAACTACAGTATGCAATCAGAAACTCTTATAACTTTTAACACTTCACCATACTTCTCTGTCTGATGGGTAATTATTTATTAGTGAGCATGATTTTAACATTATCACTAGACATTTCACTGCTCATTGGCTTGAGTGGTCCTGTGAAAACACTCTCAGTGAAACCTTAGGTAAACTTTCCTCAGTAATTCTTTAATACCTAACAATGAGCATTTAGTTTGTATCTTTTATTTGTTTGGCACTGTACTGGGTTCCACTTTTATTGTTATAACACCAGTTTTTCAAAGCAGTTATTTTTCTTTTCTTTCCTTTTTTTTTTTTTTTTTTTTTTTAAGACAGAGTCTCACTCTGTTGTTTGGGCTAGAGTGCCGTGGTGTCAGCCTAGCTCACAGCAACCTCAAAATCCTGGGCTCAAGCGATCCTTCTGCCTCAGCCTCCCAAGTAGCTGGGACTACAGGCATGTGCCACCATGCCCGGCTCATTTTTTCTATATATATTTTTAGTTGGCCAATTAATTTCTTTCTATTTTTAGTAGAGACAGGGTCTCACTCTTGCTCAGGCTGGTTTCGAACTCCTGACCTTGAGCGATCCTCCTGCCTCAGCCTCCCAGTGTGCTAGGATTACAGGCGTAAGCCACCGTGCCCAGCCTATCAAAGCCGGTATTTTCAAATGAGGAAATTCAAGTTTAGTATGATCACACTGTCAGTAAGTGAATGAGTCAGTATTTTAATGTCTGTGTTGCAATTTCAAAGTTTAGTAATTCTGTTAGCACTCTGGGGAAAAAAAGTTAGAAGGGAGAAACAAATTATTAGTCCATAAAATAATGAGTAGGCCAAGAACTGCGGATCTACCAGTCGTCACTCCATGCATACACTGAAGCTTTCATTAATGCAGACAGTTAATGACAACATGGGCATGAACATGCATAGCTAGTTGGAGTTAATCAATCTCTAAACTATACCAAATTACTTGGAATATGCATCAACTATGCAATTTTCTTCTGAAGTTTATTCCATTATGCTTTAAAATAGAAAATTCCTGCAACATTTGAAATAGCTGTTGTTTTACATAGATTAAATTGGTACATTTATTGTGTGCCGCAAATTTCTAGCACTGGCTAATTTTCTATTAGCAACTTCATTGGAAATTCCCTAATAAGCAATTTGTATAGGGATAGCCTCTCATCAAAAAGCCTGCTGGGCTGATCATGTCTGAAGAGCAGTATAATTCATCATTCCCTCTTCCATGACCTGCTGCTCAATTTGGGAAATTATTGTTATTTGTGTCTTATTCACTGGTCTGTGAGGCAGAGACAGACTTCCGGATGCCACTGATAACAGCTATTTCCAGGCAAAGCAAGCCTCCCTGTGGCTTCATTTAATAAGAAAAACATTTGGCAATAGTATAAATCTTTCATCCTTGAGTTATAAATTAATTCACAAACATTAATTCTTACAGAAGTGCTGCCATGTATATATTATAGAATGACACAGATTTTTGGAAAAAGAGTTCAGAGATATTTAGTCTAACTTTAGAGATGAAGAAATGAGGGTCTAAAAGACAAAGTGACTTGCTGACTTAATGCTTCTTTTTATTTTTACAGCTTGAATATATTAAATGAATGATCCCACACTGTTGGGAAATATAATTGAAGAATTAATGAAATGTGGCTCTTAAGATCATTATGTTATTGTGTCACTCAATATTGCCATATTACAGACAGAAACAGGAGTTTGCAGGGTTTTGCCCTGAAAGAATGTATGAACTCAATGGTTCACTTATCAGAGGCTGTTATCATGGGAGAGCTCTCAAATCTCCGGTGGGGAAGCAATCCAAGGGACTCCCTGGTTATCTCACTGTGGGCTTTTCTGTGTCTTCAAAGGGAAGGTACGGTAAATATCTAGTCCGCAGGATGA